>PVKM010011538.1:0-33032 GCA_004027735.1 Carollia perspicillata
CCTATGTTTTTTTTCTAAAATTTTTATAGGTTCAGGTCTAAAACTTAAGTCTTTGGTCTATTTTGAATTTATTCTTGTGTGTGGTGTAAGAAGGTGGTCTTCTTTCATTTTTTTGCACATATCTGTCCAATTTTCCCAACACCTTTATTGAATAGACTATCTTTAGCCCATTGTATGTACTTGCTTCCTCTGTTGAATATTAATTGACTATAAAAGTGTGGGTTTGTTTCTGGGGCTCTTTATTCTGTTCCACTGATCTATTTGTCTGTTTTTATTTCAGTACCATGCTGTTTTGATTACTATGGCTTTATAGGATAGTTTAATATTAGGTAGCATGATTCCTCCAACTTTGTTCTTCAGAATAGACACTTCACCAGAGGACCTACAGATGGTCAATGGACATATGAAAAGATGCTCAATGCTACTAATCATCAGAGAAATGCAAATTAAAACCACAATGAGATATCATCCCACACCAGTGAGAAGGGCTATCATCAATAAATCAACAAAAAACAAGTGCTGGCAAGGATTTTGAGAAAGGGGACCCTTGTGCACTGTTGGTGAAAATGCAGATTGGTGCCGCCACTGTGGAAAGCAGTGGAGATACCTCAAAAAATTAAAAATGGATCTTTCTTTTTACCCAGCAATCTCACTTCTGGGTATATATCCAAAGGAACCCAAAACACTAATTCAAAAGAATATAAGCACCCCTATGTTCGTTGCAGCATTATTTACAGTAACCAAGGTACAGAAGCAGCCTAAGTGTCCATCGGTAGATGAGTAGATAAAACAACTGTGGGACATTTGCATGACGGAATACTACTCAGCCATAAAAAAGAAGAAAGTTTTACCCTTTGCAACAATATGGATGAACCTGAAGAAAATTCTGCCACGTGAAATCAGCCAGTTAGAGAAAGACAAACACTATATGATTTCACTCATATGTGGAAACTAATGAACGAACTGAATGAACAAGAAAAAGGGGCCAGACTCACAGATGGAGAGCAGGATTACTGCTAGTGGGGAGGGGAAGTAAGAGGGTAGAGAGATTGAGCGGAAAGGAAAAGGGACTCATGGACATGGATGACAGTGTGGTGATTGCTGGGGGAAGGTGGGTATAAGGGGACTAAGTGGTAATGGAAAAAAAGCAATAAAGATTAAATCAAAAAATTTTTTAAAGAAACCTGTACTTTTTCTTTTGCTGTGAGATATTTTTCCCCAAATAAGCTGGCTCACATGAATCAGAAATCAAAATATTTGGCTAAAGATATTTCTTAACTAAAGCAAACATCCAAGGAGGTCACATTTACCCCTTTTCAACTGAAAATTAGGGAAAGTTGGGAGAACACCTTTTTCATTTTTTTTTTTTTTTACTTTGGAGAAGATGCCAGCTAGACAATCTACACTATTGTAATCCAACCATGAATTTAGTAAAAGTGAAGTTAAATTCTTCCATATACTTCACAGTTCCCATTTTCCTTCTAAAAAAAAAAAAGAAAAGATGGAAAAAAAATCCACATCTCTTCATCAAACTCTCTCCTCTTATTCCCAATCAATCTTAATTTTTAAAAGGATCCTCTGAATAATTAAAGTGGTCATCGTGGAAAGAGGCATTATGGTACAAGGGGACAACTGGTTTTATTTGCCACGGTTCTCAGGCCTAGGAGATTTGCATGCTTAAATGAGGCAAATGGTTATATACGGCTACAGAGTTCATTCATTGTTGTTTGTTCATCAATAATAGATACTTTCGCTTAGGAAGGTTAAGTGACCCATGCATTATTTGCCCAGGGTGGTTCTGTAGTCTAAAACACACCCAGAAGACGACTGCATTCCCTTCTCCCCTCAAACACCCCCTGACACAGAGCGTCTTGTTTCAGCAACGCTATGCTGTATAACCGACAGGGCGATTTCATGCAATTTCTCGTCCATTTCACTGATTGCCACTGTTTAGTACAATCTCAGAGAAAGATGATTACAACTTGCTGGTTCTTAATGCTTAATTTATTTACACGCATGCCTGCTACAGGGTTATTTTATGCTCTCAAACGATGGCATAAAATCATTGAAAAATGATGAGCAATAAACATGGCAGTCCCCAGTGGAGATTAACAGCCACAGTCCCTCCTAACACGGGTGACCTGTGTTCCACTGCTCTTAAAACCCAGCCATAATGAAGGCAGCGTGGACATAAAATTCCTTTATTGCTACTTTGTTCTGATGGTACTTGCACAATAACAGGTTTTTTAGTTAAAATAAAACCCATACCTAATTGGCATTTTTGTGTTGGTAACTGAAGCAAAACCACACATATTTCTCCCTTTTTCTTTTTTATTCTTTGTTTTCCTTTTTAAAGAATGTCATATTAGTTGGAAGAAAGGGTGAATTTTTGGAACCATGACTGCATTCTAATTGTCTCTTCTGTTGTTGCCTGGGCAAGGCTATTCACATTAAGCTGAACAAATGCCACATTTGCATTTCCGATAAGTGCTAGCATTTTTCGCATTTCTTTGGCAATTCTCATTTCAGTAAGAACACCTGAAAAGTTACGTAAATTAGTCTACTGGGATTGCTCATGGTCTCATCAAAAATGGGAAGGGAAAAAAAAAATGGGATTTTTCTCCAGATTGCAAAAAGTCTTGATTCAGCAGAAAGGGCTTTGGCCTTTTTATTGAGGGATTAGAATAAGAATGAGACAATAAAGTTAAAATGGACAGAAGGGATTTTTTTCTTCTCTTTTCTCTACCAGAATAGCAGAAACGAGTTGGTGCCAGCAGTCAGGGAGTATTAGCCCACATGCCAGACAGACTGCAGAATGCATTAATGAGTATAACTCTCCCCACTACTTCTTATCTAAACAGCATCCAACAGCCTTTCATTCCTCCACTGAAAAAAAAAATGCAGCCTTCTTTTTTTTCAGCCAAAACAAAACCCACGATCATGCTGCCTCTTTCAAAGATCACATTATTATGTTGTTATAAATAAAGACGAGACATTTCCCATCAAGGAGGCTGCTGAAAGACTGCCATGGAAGTACTGTTTGTCCTGTAATTATTAGACCTCCTAATGATGCAGTTCCCAAAAGATGAGAGAGAAACAATCTAAAGGTACCCAGACATTCTATCCCCAACCTCGTGATCTCCTTCCAGAAATATGATCATCACTGTTAGATTTTCAAAGTCATTTCTGATACGAGCTAAAAGTAAAATGGCTTTTGAAAAGTAAACAGAAAAGCAGGGAGGAACTCTAATTTCAGAAGAATTACACATTTCATTTCTTTCCCTATTTTTTTAGCTTTTAAAGGATTCAAACTCAGCATGAAGCAGCCCTAGTTTCATGAAATATAAGGGATACATCTGACTTTCCACCCTCTGCCAGTCTGAAAGAACAGCAGCCTTTCCTTGATCATAATCACGAACATCGCGGTTACCTCCAAAACATACCAAAGACCTTGCCACAGCTTTGTCTGAAAGCCTGACCCAAATGAAGGGCACGGTTGTCTTTGAGACAATATGAGATGATAGGACTACAGACGTTCAGTCTAAGACAGAATGCTTCAGGGAAGGAAGGAAGGAAGGAAGGAAGGAAGGAAGGAAGGAAGGAAGGAAGGAAGGAAGGAAGGAAGGAAGGAAGGAAGAAAGAAAGAAAGAAAGAAAGAAAGAAAGAAAGAAAGAAAGAAAGAAAGAAAGAGAAAGAAAGAAAGAAAAGTCTAGGTGGTAAAAAATTCTCATAGAGAGAATTCTGAAAGGGAAAATAGTGAAGACCAAAGAAAGAAGTTGGTTATCAAATCCGTGCTTTGCATTCCCTCTGCCTCACTTGCCTGGCATTTCTTCACTACCCATCCTTAGCCCTTCACTCCTCTGTCATCAGGGTAAGGGATGCTTCAAAATGATCATTCTCACCTGGCTGATGAAGTGGACCATTCCTGCTCAAGTCTAGGTACAGATGTGTGAGCCTGCTTATAAATGTGTGCATGTTACTTAGAGAGTGGCTATAAATCGGAATTACCTGGTGTGTGGGGTTGAATGTTGGCCCCTCCAAAAGATAAGTCCATATCCTAAATGCCCGAAGACTATTTGGACAAAAGACTTTGCAAGCATAATTAAGTTAAGGTCTTGAGATAGGTCATGCTGGGTTGTGCAAATGGGCCCTAAATCCAATGATAAGTATCCTTGTAAGAACCACCTGGAGGAAAACAGGCACGCAGAGGAGAGAGACATGTGAAGACAGAGGCAGAGGCTGGAGTGAAAAGGCCACAAGCCAAGGTAGTAAGAAATGTTAACCCTCACCAGGATTGGTAAGGAAGGATTCTCCCTTAGAATCTCCCACAATTTGATTTCAGACTTCTGGCCTCCAGGACTCTGAGAGAATACATTCCTGTTCCTCTAAGCCACCCAATTTGTGGTAATTTGTTGTGGCAGTCCCAGGGAACTAATAGACGGGGAGATTGTAAAGATTCTCATCCCAGGCTGCACTCCTGAACAATTAAGCGTCAGTAAGTGTTAAAGCTCTCCCAGGTGGCTATAATGCACACAAAGCCTGAGAAGTACTGACTCAGGGCTCAGGCCATCGTCCCTGCTGACCAGCTAAAATCGCTTCCATACAGACCCCAAGGCAACCCTGATTTGCGAAAAACTTGCCTTTGTGAGGCTGTCAGTTTGATTTTTTCTGATAGAAGTTGTTTCTAGGTTTACAGGCTCACCCAAAGTGGCCCACTTATCTTAATCGTATGGTGGAGGTAAAGACCGTAAGAGTTATCATTTATTGAGTACCTGCTAGGTGCAGCTACTGGGTATAAAGTAAACCAGACACACTTGATCCCTGCCCTGTGGGATGTACAGTGGGGGGGGATACAAATAGTTTGGTGAGCCACTGGTGGTGACAGTGCAGGGTGCTTTGGCTGCTCATGGGAAGAGGACGTGTGACCCAGAGTTGGACATAAAGGAAGACTCCTGGAGGACATGGCCCCCAAGCCAAGCAAGAAAGATCAAATCCTGGCAAAAATGATAGGTGAAGGGCAGGTAGAAAGCGTTGATGCAGGTGTGGAGCAGGAGTCAGCTAACTCCAGCCAATGGGTCAAATCTGCATCCCCACCAATTGTCCCCAACCTCCCATATGCTAGTTTGACTGACACACAGCGATGGCCAGTTATCTATGTGCCATTCGTGGCTGCTTTGGCATCACAGTGGCAAAGGTGAATAAGTGGTAAGAAAAAAAGGCCATTTGGCTCACAGACCTGGAAAAAATATTTGTCATCCAGCTGTCTGCAGGAAATACGTGTTGTCCCCTTCTCTAGAGTCAAGCAAAAGAGCTCACAAGACTGAGAGAGATGCAAGAGGGCTGGGGGTTCGAGTGTAAAGGGAGAGAGGTATGGGGATCTGGGGCCCAGAATCTGTAGAGCCTGCAAGCCAGAACGTAAGATTTGGCCTTTATGCAAAAAATAATAGTGAACCACCGAAGAGTTCCAGGAGGGCAGGCACCTTGTCAGAATTGTGTCTTGGAAAGAAAACTCTGGCCGCAGTGTGGACCATATAGCCAATAAGATCAAGAGCTAGGAGTTGAGCTCAGACCTCTCTGGGGCTGAAGTCTGAGCTGATTCCGACTCCTGCAGGTGATGAGCAGAAGGCCCCCTGGTGAAGCAAGATAAGCCCAAGGTCTCACTGAAGAGTCCTTTCTCTCTGGTCTGACCTCCAGGCCTGGCATAAGGGAATTGTGAAATGTGTTAGGGGCTCACTGAAAGAAAAATAAGGGCCCGAAGAGCATCAGAGGGGCAGATGGAGGCTGAAAGGACTCATTTTTGTTTGTTCCAGTCTTCAGGGCTCGTTTTTGTCCTAGGGTGAAGCAGGGCAGAGATGTGGCCACAGCAGAGAAGGTGGGGCGATGGAGAGGCAAGCACTGTGACGACTGGTGGTGTCCAGAGTGAGCCCTGAATGACAGTCCACCTGCTTGTGAAATTTCTCCCAGGTGATTCCAAAGAACTGGAACTCAGTGACCTTCCTAACATTACTATAATGTAGTGGGCCCTCGAACAACACAGGTGTGAGCTGTGCAGGCCTCTGTAAACACAAATTGTTTTTCATTTGATCTCCAGAGTTTAAGCCCACGTTAAGGGTCAACTGGCGCTTATGCAGATGTGGAGAACTGCCTTAAATTACATGTGGATCTACTGCTGGAGCAGTTGTTGTCCCTGACCCTGGGTTTTTCAAATTAACTCGTTTGTTGCGAATGCTGTTCAGAAAGTCAGTGAAGCTTCTTCAACACTTGTCTCTCACCCCTCTCCCTTATCTCTCCCTTCTTTCCTCCCTTCCCTCCCCAGTCCTTCCCTTCCCTACCCTTCCCTTCTTTCCCTTCTTTCCTTCATCTTTTTTAAGGGTTGGGACGTGTAGACATTCTGCATGCATTTAAATTGTATTTCAACCAATTAGAGATTTGTCAGTAAATTGGGTCATAATAAATAAAGCACTCCAGATTTTCTTGGCGTTGAAGTATCAATTTCATCATTTTTTTAATTAGCAGGGACTTCTATAAGACTTTTTAATGAGTTTTATAGAAACAAAATCCATGTGGACTGAAATTTCTGAAATTTACTTGTAGAATAAAATTAAAGATAAACATTTACTGAGAGTTAATGTCTTGTAAAAAAATGTTTTTAAAAAACTCTATCATAGCCCTGGCTGGTGTGGCTCAGTGGATTGAGTGCAGGCTTGCATACTGAAAGGTCACTGGTTAAATTCCCAGTCCGGGCACATGCCTGGATTGTGGACCAGGTCACCAGTTGGGGGCGTGAGAGGGATTGATGTGTCTCTCACACACTGATGTTTCTCTCCCTCTCTTTCTCTCTCCCTCCCCCTCTCTAAAGATAAATAAATAAAATCTTTTTAAAAATCCTATCATAGTCTTTTATAATGATGAAAACTGGCATGTTTTTTGAAATTTGAACTTTCATGCATTAATCTTTCCCTCAAGCCCCACTGATGGAAAGAACCAACTTAGGAATAAAATTTAAGCAATTAAATTGGTTAACCTTTTCACTGATGGAAAATCTGCTTATCAAATACTATGGCAGGCATCATGTATGATAGTTGAGGTGTCCAGGTGGACGTCAACTAATGGTCCTATCTGTCACTGACCCATCACTCCAATGGAGAGGAACAAGAGTCATTCTTTCACAGCTCTGCAGACACACTCCACTGAGGTTAAGCTCCCTGTATCAGCTGCATTTAAAATATATATATATATATAGCTCATTTTATTTTATAAGCCTAAAATGAAAGCACAGTAAAATTTTTTAAAAATAGAACAATTCTATTTGTGTAAGAAACTCAGGGTGTTGAGAAGGTATAAAAATACACAGTTATTAAAGGAGAGATTAATGCATATGGAAAACCCGGGGGTACATGTGAATAAGAGAGGAAGCAAGATAACTTGGAAATCCCCTCCTGGGTGACAAAGGGCGAAAGGGATACCCGTGCTTCCTTGCTCATATCCCTGTGTTGGTTGCCAAGCAAATATATAGGAGAAAGTCACTTTTTCTGACATGACAATCTGAAATAGTCTACACTGAAATGTTCACAATAGAAAATGATGTACATGTTGTTTGAGATAAGCCATGGAAAGGCAACGCCTCATCTTTCAACAGTCCTCGTGCTAAATCTCTGCACTCTACAATCACAGGAGTTGCCAAAAACTAAAGTGTAAGAACCAAGCTCCTTGGCATAACTCAGAATAAAATGCTTTATAGATTGATCCAAAATGGGAGTTAAGGAAATTGGACTATTTTGGACTTTGGTAGATGGAAACACCATTTTCCCACTGTTGGCTCTCATGAGGAAAATTGTTGTGTGATTTCTCCACCTCTGCATTGGGAAAGAATAGCAATTGAGCATTGCTCATCCTAGTCCATGTCCTTCTGGAGTGGAGCTACCTGCAAGGAACATACTTTTAATGTGGATTCTCTGCTCCTCTTACAGAGCAAGGGATGGGGTGACCTACTGACCCTGGCACTGATATGCCCAGGTGGGTAGGTCTGATTCTGGAATTTAGTAGTCATTTAAGTTCACGTGGCTTCCAGACCTGGTTATTCACTCCAATCTTGTCTCTGTCAGTATATTCATTCTTTATCTCTTTTATTTTATAAACTTGTTCAAAACTTAAGCAGAAAGGAAAACCCAACAGAGAGCAGGCCTTCTGCATTGCCTCAATTAGTATTGGCAAAGATGCCACCAGAAAGTTAATGGCCTTTGGGAAGTTTTCGCCTCACCAGGATGTCAACTAGTTGCAGCCAGTTGTCTCAAAGTCACAATCCATCAACTTAAACACAATTGGCAGAAATGATCCCACAAAAGCTTAATTTTTGGCACTCTGCACTGATCATGTATGGGAGATAAAGCACTGTTCTCTCTATACTGGCTTTATTGTCGGAGAAGGTCTACTGAGATCTTTGTACCTTCTAGCCACGTTTGGAAATTTGATGGTGACAGCTTCAGTCCCTGCAAATTCCGTTTAGTATTTTGGCCTCCACGAAATCAAATGAGCGGACATTAGGTTTTATGCAGCTGTATCTACCCCCACTGATTCTTCTGATGGAATTCCTTAGGCCTAAGAGAACTTTCTCCCAAGAAGAAGAAATAATTACATACTTCTTAAGTAATTATTAAATCCAAAATCAGTTTGAAGTCCTGTGGGGGAAGTGTCTTTTGAGGTATGAACCAGCTGCATAAATCTGAGGTTAGTTTCCTGTCTTACCCATGAAGATAGTTCAAGGCAACATAAAAGGGGAACAGAATTTGATCCAACTATTCTTCCCAAATTTTTCCAATTAGCTAAATTATGTCATCTCCATCGGGGAGAAGTGAGCAAAGGAAGTCTTTGAAAAAAATTCTGCCCTTAGCCATGTAAATGAGGAGGGGAGATATGGTGCTCGTAAAACATTTTCCATTGCTTCTTGGTAAAATTCAATTTTCTTCTTCAAAGGTAACAAATAGAAGGGAGTTACCACAGGTAAAACATTTGAAAAAAAAAAGTAATCTTGCCTTTTAGCAGCAGCTGGGAAGTGTCTGCCAAAATGTAGTGTAAATAATTGATATACTTCTGGACAAATGGCTTTTCATTTTATATTTTCCCTATTCAACAAAGTAAAAATAAAAGTGAAACCAAGAAAGCAGCCCATAGAGATTAATTAGATGTGTGAAACTCACTTTTCATTTGAAAAGAATAAAGTAAAGTAAACCCAATTTGCATCCCAGCGTAGGCTGAGATGCTGGCCTATGGACTGGGAAATGTGTTTTCCAAAGGGTGAAAACTGAGAGCCTAGTACCCCTTATTTTAGTAGCTACTGAACTAGGAAAACTTTGAGAAGGAAATATGAAGTGGGAAAGGTTTAACTGACTCCTGGGTCTGTGTCCGGCTGGTCTCCAAAGTGGCTGTTAATCAGCTGGAGAGCAGGACTTGTAAGTGGAAATGGGAATCTAGGGGGAGCTGGGACACACAGGAAGTTGGCAACTTGTGAAAGATGCTCAGTGATAGAGTAGTTTGGGGCTGCTCTGGATTCAGTCGGCTCGGGTCAAGGTCTGGACTTTCTTTTTTTAAAAAAAAATATTTTATTTATTTATCTTTAGAGGAGAAGGGAAGGAGAGAGGGGGAGAAACATCAATGTATGGTTGCCTCTCATGAGTCCCCTGCTGGGAACTGGCCTGCAACCCAGGCATGTGCCCTGACTGGGAATCGAACCGCGATTGTTTGATTCACAGGCCCGCGTTCAATCCACTGAGCCACACCAGCCAGGGCTGGACTTTCTATTAGTAGTCTCAGGCAAGACACTTAACATCTTTGTGACTCAGTTTCTCCACATGTAAAGCAGTGATAGAAATATAGGGCCTACCTCACTGAGTTGTTTTTCAGATGAAACGAATCACTTGTGTCCAAAGCAGTTGGAACAGTGCCTCCCACTTAATAAACACCATATATTATGTTATGATCAGATCTACCCAAGCCACAGTTGAGTGAACGTGGTAGATACGGGTGGTGCAAGTGAGTACTGGAGACATGCTGGACCTGCATTAGAATTCTGGTTGTGTCACTAACAATCAAGAACTATTACTAACTACATGTCACTTAACTTCCCTGAGCTTCAGGTTTCTTTTTTGTAAACTGTAGAAAATAAAGCCTATCACCATAGCATTATCATGAAGATCACATGAACAAAAACATTCTTAAAAATCCTATCCTAAAATGTCTTCAGTAAATATTTATATTCCTTTTTGCCTTCTTCCCTGACCTCTCCCCATATTCCTCATGATTTCTTAGTAAAATCTACTCTAAGAAAACCCAAAATATCACTGCACTTATCAAGGTGCTGTACGTGATTTACAATCAACACTGTAAGTGAACTAATGAAGTAGATCAGGACGTGAGGGGAAGGGAGGCAAGAGGACTTCCTGGGCTCCCGCAGTCCTGTCCGGAAGGCTGACCTAAGAAGTGCCTCATTCAGCCACGGACGTTTGTTTGCTCCAGAACCATGCTAGTAGTCAAGAGAGTCACGATAATAAAAATAACGTATTATCTGGCTGGAGAGAATTTACGGTATTGGAGAGGAGAGAAGAAAAGCTCCCTAGTATCTCTAATGCATAATGAGTATGATTCATAGACTCACAGATGTACCAACCAAATGTTACAGAGACTCAGAATAGTGAGTGAGCCTATCTGGTCTGCCCATATGGAAAAACTGCACGATGGAGGTAATATCGGATCTGGTGTTTGAGGCTGGGCAGAGTTTTGGATTGGTGACAATACAGAACAAAGGCATAGCAAACCAATGATCATTGTAGGGGCTGAATTGTCTCCCTCAAAGTTCATATGTCGAACCCCTAATGCCCAGTACCTCAGAATGTGACAATATTTGAAATAAGGTCTTTAAAGGGATGATTAAGTAAAACTGAGGTCACATGGGTGGGCCCTATTCCACTATGACTAATGTTCTTATAAGAAAAGGAACCAAAACTACATTCCCACTTGATCCTTGTGTTCTGTTATTTTTACATAACAGGCTTTGATATTAATATTTTCTTGAGGAATTTTTCATCTATGTTCATGTAGAATATTATTCTGTAGTTTTTCTTCCTTGTAATGCCCTAGGATTGTTGTTATGTCTTCCTTAAGTGTTTGGTTGAATTCATCAGTGAAAACATCAAGGTGTGGGGTTTTCTTTTGAGGAAAGCTTTAAAGATGAAATCAATTTTTCAGGTTGATACAGGGTTATTAAAGTTTTCTATTTCTTCTTAATTCTGTTTTCTAATTTGTGTCTTTTCAAAGAATGTATCCATTTTATGGCTACTTTATTGCCATAAATTTGTCTAAAATGCTTCCTGGTAAGTTTTTTATTCTTTTGATACCTGCAGTTTCTGTAGTGATGTCTCTCTCACCTCTGTTGTTTTCCTTGATCACAGAACCCAATCTTATGCTGCCTAAGGTCCAACGTTGGAAAGCAATTGTTCACATATTTTGTCCAGTTCCCTAGTTACTTATGGTGGGAGGAGGAGTGTGGGTCTTGTTACTCTCCATTGGTCAGAAACAGACTTTCCAATTTACTTTTTCAATGCTGTGCAAAGCAATCAAAAGAAAAAGTTAGGGGACCAATCTATAGAAGAATTATAGATTCTATCTGCTTTTAAAGCAATAACTAGTCATTATTAAGAATCTCTTAGCATGAGGTACAGGGCTAGATGCTGTGTATGTCTTTTCTTATTTTGTTCTCCTTATAGCCTTAAAGGAATTTATTATTATTTCCACTTAGCAAGTGAAGAAGTAGTGATTGAAGGAGCAAATAAGCACTAGAGCTAAGATTTGAACCCTGGGCTTCCTGACTGCTGGTGCTGTGTTCCTCTCCTTCAACTGAGCAGCATGGAAGAAGAATAGGATGGCAGCCCATGAGATATTGTCAGAGGGGAAAGAAGATTTTGGGGTTAAAGGAGGAACTAGAGATGAAAAAGTATGACTTAGCAAAGCCACTATATATGGGCAGCCTGTCCCCATGACTCACAGAGGGTTCAGTTGTAGGCCTGTCCTAATCTAAAATGAAATTTAGATTCCTTACTTTGCAAAGTTCAGTTGAGATCATTTGCCCTAATTTTCACAGGTTCTCTGCACCATTCCCAACTTGCAGAAAGTTTGCAATTTTTCTTCCTGTGCTCAGAGTCTTTGGTTTGTGAGGACTGTATCTGGCCTCTTATTAATTTTCTCTGACTTCTTGTCACTTGGCTGCGCACCGGCAGGTTTTCTCTTTGGGATTTTTTTCCATTTCTTTCTGCTGTTATTATGAAATAGACCTTTGGTCTCTGGGGTTCTTTTCATACAGTTTTAAGCATATTTTTGTGATTCCTATTATTAAAAAATTTTTTCTCAATCATCAACTTCTGCCTAAGCATGAACCAATTTCTTCACTTGTATTTTTGGCTATGCTCCTAGAGAATGGAACTCAACCTGCCTCTTCTGCAAACACATACAACTGCAGCCCCTGCTCTCACCTGGGCCCCTGAGCTGCTCACAGCTCACAGATAACCTTCAGTGATCTACTTAAGAACCTCTGACTACTCAGATCAAATAACTGCTCGTCGACCCTGATTTTATTTTATTTAGCCTCTGATTTGGGGATTCAATTGGTCATTAAAACCCTTTACCAGCTTTAGTCCCCCTCATTCTCTTTCCTCTTTGAAGGCTGACTGTATTCCATGGCTGGACTTCATACAACTAGACATTATGTTGTACTCCGCTCTACCCTGGGTCATGCTACATTCAGTTTAGAAATCCAGATCTTTCTTGTGTCTTAATCCATTACCAGTGCCAGAGCTTTAATTTCACTTCTTACTAGCATAAAAGTGAACTGAACTTCCTAGTGGCAGACAGTTTGCATCATTCATGTCAACTTTAATGCCAAGTTGATAAGGACTCTGAGGGCTTGTCCAGCTTAAGGGGGGAAGTGTGGCTATACATTAACAATGGCTACTGTGTATGCGAAAGGAGAGTGTTGACACAAATGTTTGCCAACCCTGGAACCTTTCCCTTCTCTTATGACAATGGCCAGGGGCTGACTTGCCAGTAACTGATTTAAGAAAAATAAAATCGTAAACTTTAGACCTGAAGTAAATCTTAGAGTACAGATAACCTTAATGAGTGCTTATTCTGTGCCAGAAACTATGCTAAATTCTTCATATAATTCGTATTACTTAATCTTCCTAGAGACTCATATGTGTTTGTGTGTGTGTGAGTGTGTGTGTATATATCTCCAACTTAAAAGCAACAAAGAATGAAATTCAAAAAGTTTTTGTAGATTTACCAAAGCCATATAGCTAGTCAGTGGGAGAACCTGGCTATGAACCCAATTTGAGACCTCGCCACTGATGAAAAAAGTGAGACAAAAAAATTTCACGTGTCTGTTTATGTGGCAAAGGTAAACCCATTTCATTTTCCTCCTTGACACATAGGAAGACTACATTTCCCAGCTTCTCTTGCAAATAGGCAAGACCAAGTGATTGGGTTCCGGTCAGTGGAATATTGGTGGAAGTAACGTGTGCGACTTCCGGGCTCCAGGCCCATGAAAACCTCACATGCAGTCCTTCACACTCTCTCTTTCATTTCTCCTTTTGTCAGATGTGGAGTGAAAGGCTGTGAGACTGTAGGAGTCATGGATTCAATAGAAGGAAGGACCTCACTCAGGTCCCTGAATGCCTTGGTGATGCAGAACCCACTTTTGACCACATTGATCTGTGATATGAATGAGAAACAAACTTTTTCAGGCTAATCCACTCATATTTGGAGTAGTTTGTTAGAGGAGTTAACCTACCCTGTGTGGTTTATAACTCAGGCCTCTTAAGGTCCAGTCTCTCTTTTTTCTCACTGCCCAGAATGAGTCAAAATGTAGTCCCCAAAACATTGGCTTTTCCAGTTCCGATCACTTGATTTTCTATCAGTTCTATATTTTACCACAGATGTGCATGTCTCTGTTTTCTGTATCTTGCTTCCTTAATGAGACTGCATTCTTCTTGCATTTTCATTTAACTTGACCCTTAAGAAGGTCAACCACCATGGCAGCAGCAGGGCTCATGCCGTTGTCCTCCAAAACAACAGTTCTCAACAGTTCTCGCAGGTGTGCTGCGAGAGTTTTTAAAACATGCAATGCCTGACTTTTTAGTCAGGGGTACTGACTTCTTTTCCCTTAGATTGTCAAATAAAACAATAATAACAGCCAACTCAATAATAGCCATCCTGTGTGAACCAATAAAAATTATACATATTTTATGTCAGATCAACAAAAAATATATTTTTTAGTGTGCCGCAGAATGTTAGTAGATAATTAGGTTATGTGTGCCATAAGTTGGTTGCAAATTTTTGCTCTAATGGATGCCTGCCATTTCACATTGACTCGATTCTCCCTGTCCTCTGAATATGTTAACTAAATTATTTTCCATCAAGTGTACTTCGTTCTTATGCTAGCTTTTGATGTTCACACCTTCATAATGCCATTCTGACTCCAGACCAAAGAAAAGAAACTCGATACGTTCCTTTAAAAATTGGAACTCAGGTTCTTCTTTTGTGGAGTGTCTTTTTTGTGGTATATATTTTTCTTTGTCTGATTGTTTATTTGATGTGAATCTTATGTTTTCTACTTGCTGGTATCCTTTGAAAGTAAAAGCACTGCTTCAAGAAGTTTTGTGCTATGCTTTGTGGAACACAAAAACACTTGTGTTTGTTAACATTCTGTTGTTATTATGGTGTCTATCTGAAGCTATCACATACGTTTAATACATGGTAATAACGTTTGAGGAATCATTTCATTATAATTGCGGTAGGGGCTCATGATCACAGTGGCAGGAAGAAATGCTATAGGCTTGTCAACCCAGCTCATTATATACCAACTGCCCCTTTCCCTTCATAAGTACACACGGGTGGGCTGGGAGCCTGCTGCCATACTACCTTGCTGTTAGGCTGTGTGTTCAGATGGGGCTCAATTTGCAGCCTTAAGCACATCCCTGGGGCACATTGCCACACCCCCACTGAGTCATCTCTGCTTAGAAACCCCATGTGATGGAACGATGCCCAAGAAACCGCCGTACGGTGTTAGAGATTGGTACAATGGAAAGAAATGGAGCCAATAATAATAACAACAGTAGTATGGGTGTCTGTATGTGCATGTGTATCTGCGGCTGTGTATATATTTTATTGCATTTCAGTTTCCAGTGTAAGACTCAATTCTGTAGAATGCCATTTATGGAATGCCACTCTAACTGATTCCTGGAGAAAAGCGAAAAGCAAAAATCAAAGGAACTTCGGAGGGAGCAAGGAAAACATTGTTGGAGCTGAAGCACATTTTCTTTTGAGATTTGTGAGATGAAACTAAGGACACGTGGACATTCTAGAAGAGGGATTGCTCATCCAGGTGAACATTTTCCAAAGTGTATTTCCTGGAATTCTAGTCCTTGGGAGGTTAATGGTTGCAACCATAAAAAATAGAAGTATTTGGTGTTCAAATGAGTTTTTATAAACGTAGGTTAACCTAGTTCAATTGGTTTCTGTGGGATATCTCAGGTCTTTTAATAGCATGACAAAGACAGACTCTAGGAGGTGGCAAGAGCAGAAGCAATGCAAGGCTGGTTTTCACAGACAACTGGTCCAGGCCTTTTTATTCTGTGTCTTGAAACATAGATGTTCAGCACACAAACTTGAGGATAGAATGAACAAACACATACAACTACAGGGATAAGTTTATCAAAATAAATGTTCTGTCTGAGCAATGAGGGGGCAGTTCTTTCCAAAATGTTTTGGCCTCGTAATTTGGAGGCCCAGAAATTCTGGGGCCTTTTAGAAGCCATTTGATTGTGTGCTTGCAATATACATGCACAGGTGTATGCCTTTCTTTGAAGCTGTTTTAAAGATAAATCACTGCTTATGAAGCATATTGAATTTATGGGGAGAAATTATAAATTCTAGAGGACATTGACTCGAACTACTTTACATTGACTTTCCACGTTCATGAAGATAGCAGACAGGACGTGAAGCCCCACCTAGACACTCTCCTTTTCAAATCAGGGAAAAGGAGGTTACTTTTCACTGTCACTCCTTTACAAGACTCGTACTTCTAGCTTCACCCTTCTGTACTTGTACCCACTCCCTTCTCTGGAACCTCCCCCTAAAACGATCCCCTTGTTGAATTCACCTCTTTTCGCTGTCTCCTTCCTTCCTTTCTATCTTCTATGTTTAACCGACCCTCAGCTTTATAAACTACACCATCCCTACTTACTGCCTTTTCTCTACCACCTGATTTCTCAAAGAATAGATTGCTCTCTGCTTTCTTCACTTCATTTTGCCTCACTCCTTAACCTTCTGTAATATGGTTTTTATTAAAAAGATCTCCCCAAATAGAAAACATTCGCAAATCATATATCCAATGAAGATTTAATAGGCAGAACATATAGACAACTCCTAAATCTTAACAATAGGAAGACAAGAAACACAATTTAAAAAATGGGCATAGATCTTTCTCCAAAGAAGATGACAACTGGCCAATAAGCACACAGAAAGATGTTCTACGTTATTAGTCATCGGGGAGATGCAGATCAATACCACACTGAGATTCCACTTCACACCTACTAGGATGTCTCTAATTTAAAGAGAAAAAAAACTACACTAAATACATGTTGGCAAGGGTGTGGGAAAATCGGGGCCCTTGTACATTGCTGGTGGGAATGTACAAGGCACAGCTGCTGTGAAAAACAGTTTAGTGGCTCCTCAACAAACTAAATAGAGAAAAACCCTGCCATTCAGCAATTCCACTCCTGGGTATAAACTAGGATTGAAAACAGTGAATTACACAGCTATTTGTACAGGAATGTTCAATGCAATATTCACGATAGCCCTAAGGGGAAATAACCCAAGTATTTATCAACAGAATAATGAGTGACAAAGTGTGGTCTGTATATACAATGGAATCATATTCACCCATAAAAAGTAAGGAAATTCTCACACATGCTGCAGCATGGATGAACCTTGAAAATATTATGCTAAGTGCAATAATCCAGAAATATAAGGACATATTGTACAATTATACCAAAGATCTAGAATGGGCAATGTCATACACACAGGAAGTAGAAGTTGTCAGGAGCTGGAGGTGAAGGTGAATGGGAAGTTACGGTTTAATGGTTACAAATTTCTGTTTAGGGTGATAAAAGAAAACCCAGGAAATAGATCTTGGTAATGGTTACACAACATTGGTATGTAATTAATGACAATGTACCAATTACATTAGTATATAACTGACCAATTTAAAATTGGTCAAACTGGTACAATTTTATGTTATGTATACAAGTATACAGTATTTTTAGCACATGAAAAAGTGGGCTTTTCCTAAGGAGGGTGTCTCTCGAGGCAAAAGAAGGCCTTGTTGACTCATGGAAGTCTTTCTCAGGATCTTTGCCAGTTGCACAAATGCCACTTCTTATTGAGGCCTTTCCTGAGTATTTTATTAAAATTTTCTACTCTTCCCCACCTCAGAATTTCCTCTGCCCCATCCCTGCTTTATTTTTTCCAGGAAATCTTTTTAATTTTTTAATATGTTTTATTGATTATGATATTACAGTTGTCCCAATTTTCCCCCTTTGACCTACTCTGCCCAGCGCCCCCATTCCTTCCAGCAATCACCCCTTAGTTCATGTCCATGGATCATACATATGAGTCTTTGACTGCTCCATTGCTTATACCATCCTTAACAACCCCCTGTCTATTCTGTACCTACCAATTTGTACTTCTTAATCCTTGTGCCTTTTCTCCCATTCTTCCCCTTCCCCCTCCCAGATGATAACCTTACATATCATCTCCATATCTATGATTCTGTTCCTGTTCTGGTTGTTGCTTAGTTTGTTTTTTAGATTCAGTTGTTGATAGTTGTGAATTTGTTGCCATTTTAATGTTCATAGTTTTTATCTTTTTCTTACATAGTTCCCTTTAACGTTTTCATATAATAATGGTTTGACGATGATGGACTCTTAGTTTTACCTTGTCTGGGAAGCACTTTATCTGCTCTTGAATTCTAAATGATAGCTTTGCTGGATAGAGTAATCTAGGTTGTAGGTCCTTGTTTTTCATCACTTTGAATACTTCTTGCCAGGTCCTTCCATCCTGCAATGTGCATTTTCAGAAATCAGCTGACAGTCTTATGGGAACTCTTTTGTACGGAACTATCTACTTTTCTCTTGTTGCTTTTAAGATTCTCTCTTTAGCCCTGGCCGGTGTAGCTCAATGGATTGAACACGAGCCTACAAACCAAACAACCATGGTTCGATTCCCAGTCACGGCACATGCCTGGGTTGCAGGCCAGTTCCCAGCAGGGGATGCAGGAGAGGCAACCATACACTGATATTTCTCTCCCTCTCTCCTTCCCTTCCCCTCTAAAGATAAATAAATACAATCTTTAAAAAAAGGATTTTCTCTTTATTTTTAAGCTTTGGCTTCGAATTATGATGTGTCTTTATGTGGTCCTCTTTGAGTCCAACTTGTTTGGGACTCTCTGTGCTTCCTGGACTTGTATGTCTACTTCCTTCACTAAATTAGGGAATTTTTTTCATTATTTTTTCAAATAAGTTTTCAATTTCTTGCTCTTCCTCTTCTTCTGGCACTCTGATGATTCAAATGTTTGCATATTTGGAGATGTCCCAGAGGATTCTTATTCTATCCTCATTTTTTGAGTTCTTTTTTCTTCTTGCTGTTCTTTTTGGATATTTTTTTCTTCCTTATATTCCTAATCATTAATTTGATTCTTGGCTTCATCCTGTCCACTGTTGTTTCCCCATAGATTTTTCTTTATTTCACTTAACGTAATCTTCATTTCTGCCTGGGTATTTTTTATGCTGTTGCAGTAACCAGTGATTTCTTTGAGAATCCTGGTAACTGGTGTTTTAAACTCTGCATCCGATAGGTTGCTTATCTCCATTTCATTTAGTTTTTTCCTGGAGATTTATTCTGTTCTTTCATTTGGGCCACATTGCTTTGTCTGTTCAATTTGGCAGCCTCCCAGTGTTTGTTTCCGTGTATTAGGTAGAGTTACTTTGACTCCCTGCCATAGTAGCATGGCCTATTGTAGAAAGGGCACCTGTAAATTGTGTAGGGTGGAGCCTTAGGTAATCGCCAAGCAGGGCAACCCCTTTCACTGCTTTGTGGCTCTTTGGGCAGGGAGGGTGCTGAGAAGGGACAGTGTCTCCACATGGTCTGTGGGGATTGCCTGGGAGGAAGCTGTCTCCCAGCACTTGCTCTGTTGCCAGTCACTTCACTTTCTTTCCTTCTCCCTGTAAAGCATTTGTGCCCTTCCATTTGTTGCCATGGTGGTGAATCTCAGAAACGGTTGGTCTGCATAAGTCCTGAGACTTTTGTGGGCTCTTTAAGAGGAATCTTCTGAGAAACCTGAAGTTTCCTCTGCTGCCCCCCACCACCACCAGCACTAGTTTTTATAGCCAGAAGTTATGGGGACTTATCTTCCTGGCATGCATACCCTGGTCTGGGTGGTCTGACCTTGGGCTGGGATCACTCACTCTCAAGGCATCCCTCCTGATTTTTATCCACCACACATGAGGGTGAAACCTCCCTTTCTCCCACCTTTCTGTGCCTCCCTGCATCTCTGTGCCACTCTGTGTTTCCATACCCCTCCATGCCCCCCCTACCTGTCTGGATGAATATGGATTCCCTAAATCCTTGGTTGTTGGGCTTCCACGTGGCTTGATTTTCTGACAAATCTGGGTGATATTTGTTTTGTAGTCTAGTAATTTTTGCTGTTTTTGTGCATAGAAGCAAAAAATATTTACCTATACCTCCATCTTTTCCATCCTTTATATTTCTTTATTATTTTTGTTATCCAGCTGGCATATTATATATTTTAAATAATTACATGTGTTTTTTGTGCATCTCCCTCGGTTGGATATAAGATCTATTAGAGAGGGATTTTCACCTATTTTTCCTCCTCTGCTTCATCCTTAGGTCCTAGAACTGTGGCTAGCTTTGCATAGGCTCTCCATAAGTAGGTGTGGAATGATGGATCAGTAAATACATCCCTAGGAGTGGAAATTCAGACAGTCTTTGAGTGAGACAAGTATTTGTTATTCTGTCTTTCTTAGCTGTCCTCCTGTTGACATAAGGATTCATTTCCCTGTCTTGTAAGGAAGCCAAGCCATAGACTGAGAACAGGGAACCATATGGATTATAATAAAATATATTAGAAGATGGGGAGAGTAGCTGACAGGACTCAGAACAATTTCCCCAAATAGGGCCCCTTTGGTGTATTGAATCTTTTAAGCTGAAGAAATTCGAGAAAGGGCAGGACTTAGGAAGACTCTCTGAACTTCTGAAGCAGGTCATAAGCTCTCATGTAAGAGGCCCCTATCCCTCCACCCCCAGCTGCCCCAGGAAAGGAGCATCTTCTTCTTAGAAGATGAAGGGGCACTGCCAGAAATCTAATCAGAATGAACTGGCCTTGCTAAGTCTCCCCAGTTTACTACCCTCAGCTCATATCATTTTGCCTTATAACATTTCTCCTGACGACTGTTCACTCTTCACCAAACTTAGCATAAAAGTAATCAGTGTTAACCACTCCATAGGGTCTTCATTTCCTATGAAGGCTCCTTGTCATGTAAAACTTAAATTAGATACATTTGTATGCTTTTCTCTTGTTAACCTGCCCTTTGTTATAGAGCCCTGGATGAAAATTTATGAAGGGTAGAAAGAAAAGACATTTTTTTTCTCCCCTGCACAGCTGAAATAATTTTTTAATGGAAAACTACCATAGTTGTATTTAATATTTGCTATTTCTTCTGCTAACTTAACCAGAAGTAGGTGAGGCTCTTCTTATCCTCAATGAGAATACTTATATTTTCCAGAGGTTAAGCAAAGACAAACATACTATTTTTTTAATTAAAGAAAAGATAACTCTGGGGGGAAATGGGAAGAGGAAGCAAAGAATAAAATCCTCAGAACCTAGCTGAGTGAATGGAGGTTCTCATGGCTAGAAAAAACCCAGGTGATGGGACATAGAGACATATGCAGCCTCATCACTGGGTTCGGCTGCCAGTTTCTGTCCCTGATTTCATGCTTTGGATCCAGAAGAGACCCCCTGCTTGAGCCTCCTGACCTCTTACTTCCCTTCCTACTCTGGCCTCTCATTTTATCAGGGAAGTTAATTTGTCTTGCCCCTTAGAGTCTAAGCTCCTAAAGAATACAGGTAATGGATGATGCTTCTTTTTCGCCCTTGGTCCCTGCCTCAGAGCAGAGGCTTGATGTGTAATTCCCATCAGAACTGGAGTTCCAAACAATGACCTTAGTCATGTGGCTGGCACAAATCCACAGGGATTCGAGAGGTCTAGGAATACTTCGATCCTCCTGGCCTGCTGAAATCATTGCTATATTTCAAACCCAGCTCAACTATCTTCTCTGCTTTGAAGCGTTTCCTGAATGTCCCCACTGTCCTCTGTGAGAACATCGTGCATCTCTTTACAGAGCTAATGATCACACATTTGCTTCCTCTCTATTCTGTGAACTCCACTGGACAAAAACAACATTTGTGTTTTACCCTGTGGCCTGTTGCTGGCACTGTGCCTGGTGTGGAGGAGACAGTCAATAAGTAGCATTTGTTGTTAAACTTCTCTAATTGCCTCTGACTACCTGCCTGCTTCCCCATCCAGCTCTCCCCTTCTCCCTCCCTCCTGTCTTCTTCCCATCCGACTCTCCTTCCTTCTTCCCCTCCTCCTAGAACTTACAACCAGAACTTTTAATGGGCCCTTGAAGAAGCTGAGTCATGAAAATACGTACCAGGTTTCAGTTATCTTTCCCAGAATCCTCTGTTGAAACTCAGGACAGGCTGCCCCCAAATGTGCCAAAATGACATACTGATTATTTTGAATTAAAGATACTTGAGAAATAACTGGAAGAAGAACACTCTAATCCTTCTCTCTTTGTCCCCCTAAGAAAGCAGGAAGTCAATGTCCCCTGCAAAAGGTACCCTTCTTGTACCAGGAGGTAGCGAGACACTTTTATCACCAGAGATAGGGAATCCAAAGCTAAGAAGCCTGTATAAACAAACTTTGTTACCTCTGTATTAATTTCCCACCTCAAGACCAAACTCTGCTTAGATTCCTCACTAATTAAGCACACAAACCTTAATTTCTTTGTCCTGTCAAGTCCTCACGGATGTATTGTTTCTTTGCCTAAAAACTATAAAAGTTGCCTGCTTTGGTCATTTCTTTAGGTTCCCTTTCTGTGACACTTCTATGCAAATCGAGTCTTTTTTCCTTCTGTTAATCTGTTTTATGTCCATTTAATTATACTAGCCAAAAGAGCAAGTGTATGGCAGGGGAATATCCCTCTCAGACACCTGATATTCCCCTAAACACACTACTCCTTAGTCCATTTTTATCCCTTATCCAAATCAATAAATTTGAGAACATGAGTTGCCTAAAACCCAATGCAAAAATGTGTGTGTGTCTAAGGGTGTGTATGTATCTGTGTGGAAATAGGATTCAAGGTATCCGTGAGCCCCACCTCCCCCAACTACCCAAGGAAATTAAGGACCACAGATCTAGACACTCTGCTCTATTAAAATACAAAAAGATGAATTTATTTTTGTAATATTGAAACAAAGACATGAGAAAAGACACAAGTCACTTAAAATGCTTCCACAGTTTTCAAAGCCCTCATCCACCTACAGTCAGAGCATCAGAGGACCCTTTTATAATCAAAAGTGGAATCAAGAGTGACCAGAGCTCCCCTTCATTGTATGAGGATATCAAATCCACACTTTCAAAAACTGCACAGAACTCTGATAAGCTGTGTTGTGCAATACTCTGAACAAGATGACAGATTCAGGGGTTTATCCAGAAACAAACAGTTTTTCTTTTGTTGCTGACCTGTTAAAGTTCAGGTTTCTTGGGTTATGCAATCTTGGAAAGCACTTCCCATGGGAAAAGGAAGAGTCCCATTGCTACTCAGATGGATGAAAGCCATTTGTAGGAGTGTGCCTGATATGTAGCTGCCGAGTCCAAAAACTCATTTTAAGCAGTTATGAATAATGATCTTGGATGGCTGCTATTCAGTAGTTTGTGCAGTCACTGGCATGTTACTCCATGTGGACTTCCTCATGCCCTGCCCCCAACCCAACTCTCTCTCTTGGTGTGCTGGTTATTAGCCATTCACAGTTTTAATTTTTTGAACCCAAGACATAAGATAATAGGCTCTCTTTCAGAGGACAGCTCTACTTCAGTGGTTAGCAGTGGAGAGAAACTTTTCATGCCAAATGAAGGTGCCTTTCTCTCATTAAAGGTGTACTGTTGAGGAAGATCATGTAGAAATGCATGCAATTTCTTTCAAGCAATACCAGAGAAATCATTGTTCACCCAGCAAAATCACAGGGATGGCATTCCAACCACAAGAGAGTTGATAAAGTGAGAGGCCCTGGGGCTGAACAGTACTGGTGGCTGGGATTGGAACCCCACTTTCATTAACCCATTAAATGTTTTTTGGTAATCATTTAACTTCAGACAGTAACATTTACTGAGTAAGAGATTGTTGATGTTATCACATTTTATCCTCAAAATAGGCTTATGAAAAAAATATTATTGACTCCATCCTGTATAGGAGGAAACTGAGATGATGTAAAGTTAGATCATTTGTTAAAAATCTTACAGCTAAGATGTGGGGAGCAGGGTTTCTTTGTAATCTTAATGTTCACATCCTAACCTAGTACCTTCTACTGCTTTTTCCCAATAATCAAGAAACATCATAATGAAAAGATATTTTTGTGCACATGTATGTACTTACATTTGGTAGGTACTCTGCCAATTAAACCTTTCTCAGAAATAAAAATAAGAGAAGTATTATTATCTTTGTATTCACCAGGGTTCTCCATAGAAAAAGAACCAATGGGAGATACATGGAATTGGCCCACACGATTACGGAGGCTACAAAGTCCCAAGATTTATTTCAGAAAGCTGAAGACATAGAGAACCAATGAATCATGTAAGTTCTAGTCCAAGTGCAAGTGTGAAGGCAGGAGGAAACCAATGTCCCAGCTTGAAGACAATCAGTCAGAGAGGGAGCAGATTTTTCTTAGCCTTTTTGTTCTATTCAGGCCTTCAACAGATCACATGAAGCCCATCTACCAATTCAAATGTTAATCTCATCCAGAAACATCCTCACAGACACACCCAGAATGATATTTAACCAAATATCTGGGCACCCCACAGTCCAGTCAAGTGGACACATTAAATTAACCACCACAATCTCCCAAGTATTTGTTAACTGAAGAGGAAGCTGAGGGTGTAAGAAAGCTGTTGATGTCATCTGTCTGATGAGAGGCGATGTCACCTCCGAGCACTGGTTGCTAAAACCTAGTTTGTTGTTGGCTCCTCTTTCCTTCTATCCATACCCATTTGAGTAGGTTTTATCCTTTTTGATAATGGCAAGGAATGGGGAGAGTAATGAAAAAAGTCAGGCGTGATAATTTTTAGTAACCCAATTAAATTTCCAAACACACCAAAAGGTGTGGATTATAAATTTTGTTATCTACCTATCTTGAGCTTTCCTTCCCTGAAGGGCTGGCTCCAAGTAGAACCGGTAAGGGATTGAAGAATCAGCAACAGACACGTACTCCAATGATACCAGAAAGAGGTGAAACAAGTCAGCATTAACCAGAAGAGCCTCCAGGTCACCATTTTTTACAACCCCAGTTCACCTTCTCATGATCTCATCCTTTGTCTACTGCACACATGCTCCAATTCTGCAAAGTCCATTCCAATACTTCAAGGTGGAGTTAGTTGAGCCATGCACTACTCTGTACCTAATAATTGTTTACTTCATTTGCATTTCTTCATTATATTATTAACACGAGGAGAGTGCCTATACCTCAGGCAACTGGGAGTGATGCTGGCATTGTCAGTCTTAGCCAATAGGTTTCAAATTAGTTGGAGCTCTGGGCGCTCAGCACTGTTCTTTGCTCCCACTGGGGTCATAAGAGCTTAAACGCTCTGTGTGCTTTCTGCATTTGTGAGGTTCTACCAATATTTCTCATTAATTTAATGTTAATTCCTTCTGCTTTTACTTATATATCTCCCCTTATCCAAAGTAATAGCTTTCCCTCTATGTATTCAGGTTTGGAATTTAGCCCTTCAGTATTATCACTTGGAAAATCACAATCATAACACCTGCCCTGCCTACCCCATGGGGTCATGAAACCTGAATGCAGTGCCTTAAATTACTCTGTTACTTTTCATTAACTTAATTTTATCTAAATAGTATATTCAATGTATATAAAAGTCAAATTACAACTATGGTTTATATAAAGAGAAATAACACCCTACACTTGATTCTCACTACTCTTCGGAAACCACTTTCAATTTTTCCTTCAGTGTTTCTTTTGTTATTTGCCTCCATTTAAAAAAAAAAAAAGCAGTGTGCTTTTCTGGAGACTGGCCAGATAAGGTCTCTGTGGTTTCCATGGCTCAGGCTGTAGTCTGGCATATACATAATGCTTCTATTTTCTGTATGGTTCTTCACTTCATATCTGCTCCCCAGCTATGTCTTGTGTCACCAACTATAGAATCTCTTTATTTCAGCCTTTCCAGAGGGTAAATTTCTTGTCTTATCCTGGGTGAGGAGAACTATTTAAGCTAGCGAAAGGTTCTAATGGCCAAAAAAAGGGGCTTGCAAACTATGGCCTGTGAGCCAAATCTGACTTGCCACTTGCTCTTATAGATAAAGTTTTATTCGAACACAGTCATGCCAGTTCATGTAAGTATGACCCATAGCTGCTTTTGCACTATACTGCAGAGTTAAATAATTGTGGCAGAGCCTGTATGAGGCACAAAACCTACAATATTTACTATCTGGCCTTTTACAGAAAAGTTTTCCAGCCCTTAAACTATATTTATACAGACTTTCCATCAGTATACCCATTTCATACTCATCCTATGCTACCAAGTTGAGAATCATCTGGTGCCTTCTATTCCTGAAACTTTCCAGGAGTCTGTGGTACAATGTTAGTCAGCTTACTTCCTATCAACATTTTACCACTACACACAGTTGAGTTTTAGTTTTTTCCTCTCCGATATGTCAGTTACCACTTACTCATCTGAATTCTATCTTCCAGAAAAATTATTAATGTCTCAACAGTTCTTTTAACTATATTCTCATTGTCCTTAAAGGTTTATGCTTCTTTTCTTATCTTGCCATCATTTTCATGTGGTTGGAGACTTTACCAGTTGGTCCTTTTCAGAAAATAATGAACCACTCAAGGTATTTCAAGAAAGAAAGAATTTAATTTATGGACTATGATGTTTAGAATACTGTGGTAATGGGCTGGATCCTCAAAGATCATGTAGTCTCGGCTTGTTCTCAGGTTCATCATTAACTTTCAGAGAGGCAGGATGTATAGGAAGTCACCTTCAATGACTCGGGGTTAGGGGCAACCCTCAATCCTAGATGCAGCTGCAAAACTTCAGATCCACTGAAGCTACATCTCAGCACATTCTTGCTACAGGACCAATAAAAGCATGTCTGCCTCTCTTCTACTTTGGAAACACTCTGGCAAAGGATTCTGGAACACGTGTTCCCAGGGGAGAAGAATGGTGCTGCATGGCCAACAGTCTAGCACAAGGAGCTTATAGAGATAAGCAAGTGATTTCCATTTTCCATATTTAACTTTCCACCCCGACTTTTTCCTCTCCATCATCAAGGTTTCTGTAAAACCACTGCTGCCCACTGGGTGGACACTGTACTCTGTGTCCACAGATGTGGGTAGGAGACCTTGTGATAGGACATAGGCGAATTATTCAGCCGTGGATCCTGCTGGTCAAATGGAGTGAAAAAAATATATACCTACTTTATGAACGCTATAAAGAGAAATACGATAGTGCATGTTAAGTGTTTAATAAAATGCTGCATAAAATGAAAGTAGAACTATACAGATAAATTAATTTCGGCTTATGTTTCAGACTCCAAAGAATAGCAATATATGTCTCCAGGGGACATATCTACCTGTCAATCTCACTTCAGATTTTTTTTCATCTGTCTTTTCTTTAATTTTAAAAAACCCAACAATTTCAAACCCTAAATGCAGCAAAATGTCACCAGTGTGCTACATTGATTTCATTCTCCATCGGCCTATGGCAGTTGTGGCAGATGTTCTGACAGATAATGAGAACCCTGGACAGCTCTCAGACTTGAGGAAAAGTGGCTCACAGTCTACTTTCTATTAGCAAGCTTTTTTTTTTTTATGCACAGGCCTCAAGGTTACAAAATGTCAGTTTTATTTTTATAATTCCAACTGCAGTTTCTTACTGGCAATATGGATCTCAAATCTTAAGTATTTTCTACACCCCCCAATAAAACCTGTTAAGTATCTATAGTGAAATAATACAAATTTGTACCTAGTACTAAGTTGGAAATGGTCTCATTCTTCTCTTAGTCAATGCTGGCCAGAGATTATGACTTGATTATGACTACTTGGGAATTGCAGTGTATTAAAATATGTAGCATGATTATAACCCAGTGGAGATCACATTTTTCTTGTGTTTTCACTCTTTGTTTGATGAATGCAACCAGAAAACCATGTTGGAATTACACAAGATGGATTTTCTTGGGAGAATGATGAGAGAGGGCTTTTCAATCACTGAAAGTAAGTGACAGGCATAAGGTCAACAATTCATTACCAAAAAGGTGGTGTATTCAAAGCTTGCGTGCTTTGAGAATATGAAAGTTAATGTTCCCAGTCCCTGGGAAGACCCTTGGACAGCAAGAGAAGAGAATGGTAGTTCTGGGTTCACAAGTGGGCAGATGCTTGAACTGGCCAGGCTGGTGCCCTGGCACAGGGTTTCTCTAAGTGCAGGTGATAGACCCTTGGGGATGGGCAGTCCATGAGATCAAAACTATTTTCATAACAGTGGAAGACAGTAGTCACCTTTTTTTTTTCTTTACTCTGTTGACTTTTACCCACATGATGCAAGAGCCGGGAGATGTCAAATCGCTGGCTCCTGAGCATGAATCACGTGGCAGTGACACCAAACTACTGGTGGTTATGGTAATTGTCACAGCCACACAATTACATTTTTTAAGAAGCCAGGTTCATTTGAGAATGCCTTCAGTGAAGCAGTAGAAATTAATCATTTAATAAAACATGGATCCCTGAGTACAGGTCTTTTTAATATTCTATGTGACAAAATGGGAAATACCCACAAAGCATTTCTGCAAAGCATCTTTGCTATGGCAAAGAATGATGATTATGTGAGAGAAAGCATGCATGTTGTTATGTGAGTTTCCCACTGAACTCGTTGCTTTTGTTTTGGAACATCATTTTTTTTTTTCTGGAAAGAATGACTGAGAGAAAAACTAGAGCTACTCTGTCTTGAGTATTTGATGGATATTTTCTCAAAAATAAATGAACCTAGGGTGACTCACCCAGGTTTGCCAGGGGCTTTCCTTATTTCAGTGCTGGAAGTCTTTCCTAGGAGCCCCTCAATCTTGGGCAAAGGGGATGGTTGGTCATCCTAAGCAAACCTGTCATCTCAAAGAAAACACTGACAGTATTTGTTCTTAATGATAAAATTTGAGCTTTCAAGCCAATACTAGAATTTTGGAAAACTTCCATTTGGCATCATGAGCTTAATAGCTTCTCCAAACATAAGGATTTTTCTAAGAAGATGAAGGCAATATTAATAAATGTGATATTCTGTCTTGTACAATGAAATGTATCAACAATCGGAAGCTCTGCATATCTCAACGAACCGATATTTTCCAATTGGTCAATGCATGATGTTACAAAGTTTTGCGTGGATAAAAGATCCATTGAAAGTATAAAATGAATCAGTGGATTTTAATATACTAGAATACCAAAACTTCAGTAATATGGTTTCAGGCTCTATATTGCAAGTAAGCATTCCAAACTACCACTTTTTGAATTTTGGTTTTGTATCAAAGAAGAATATCCACAATCACCTGAAAAAAACCCAAATAAGTGCTCTTTCTTTTTCTATGTATCTGTGTGAGGCAGAATTTTCTTTCACCAAATCAGCACATCACAACAGAGTGATTGCAGAGACAGATAGGAGATTCCAACTCTCTCCTACTAAGCCAACCAAAAAATACCAAACAATGACACTCTTCTAATTTTTACTTTACTTTGGAAAACATACATATTTTTCCCAAAAGTATATTATTTATGTTAACACGAAGTAGGTTTATTATTTCTACTTTGAAAGGAATTAAATAAATATTTAAGTGTTTTTCAGCTTTCATTTCAAATATAACAAATATCAATAGATAAAACCCACACAAACAAAAGCTCTTTGGGACCTCAATAGTTTTTAAGAGTGTAAAGGAGTCCTGAGACCTAAATTTTAAGGACTGCTCTACAAAGTGGTGTGCTTACTAACTGAACCAAGACCTAATGTTAGAGGGCATTGTCCCTTTGGGAGCAGCAATGGAGAGAACCCCACCCTGACCATTGTCTCTGAAGACCTGGCTTTCTCTCCTTCTAGAGGCCCACACCCCAACATTCCTCAGTTGCTGTTTGAATTGCCTTTCTTAGCCAGCTTCTGTGCCTTACACAGAACTGAGCATGGCCATTGACCCAACCACCAGCACCTGAGATACCAACAAGCTAGACTGGAACCTCTCCATATCAAGATATGCATATACTTGGGAGATCCCTGAATGTACTGTAAGAACTAGCAATAATGGTAGAAGTGTGTGATCATCAGTGCTTTGGGAAGTCTTAGTCATATTCCTAATGGGAATGTGTAAAGGACAGCAAATTAATTTGGGGAGAGAGTCACCTTTCTCTTAAAACCAATGAATGCACACTTCTCTGTCTTCATTGTCAAGTTACTTACACAATGACATTTCTTAAGGCTGTAGGTTTATTACTTTAAATATTGTAAAAGGGAAACATACACAGCAACCTCATTTTTGTCTTATTATTCTTTAAAAATATTAATAGTCAATGTATTTTCTTCCTTCTTATCTTCTACTTTATCTGCCTCGCCAGTTTTCAATCTTGGATCAGTACAAACTTCCACTTTCTCTGCCCCTACTCTGCAACTGCTGAGCGTAGCTGCAGATAACCTCATAACCATGCCAATTGGCATGGTCACCAAGGGATGGCTTTTAAGGCCATCTGTGTTCACAAGTTCTTCAGCAATTTCTTACTTGGTTCATGGTCAGGACCCTTTCTCATTCTCATTTAGCAGTTTCAAATCACCACCCTTCTACTCTCTGCCAAGTTTCTTCAAAGATAAGTTCTACAACAGAGCTTCAGGGAGACACTGTATTCAGCAGAAACTCAGTTAATTGTGTTGGTGAAAAAGGATCCTGAGGCCAAATGCTTTGGAGGAACCCTGGATCAAACAAAAGGGGATAAATATCTTTCCTGCAGGACTTCTAAGTAGGACTTCACTAGGCTAATGTACTTTAAGACTCTGAAAAGGGTCAGGATATTTCCCAAACACCTGACCATATAATCCATTTTATAACAGAGCATCTAGAAGACACATATAGGGAAAAAATTCATCTCTCCTGGCCATCTCTACTTTTATTTCTTCCTAGTCACTTGCTTTCTAAAATCAGTAATGACTTGCAAATCACCTCTAGTTAAGTATTTGTAATCATAATATTCAATACAGCATAATTGTAAAACACATAGATGATGGAATCAGACCTTCTAGGTTGGAATTTGACCTGGGCCAAATTACTTAGCCTCTTTTTGTATTAATATTCTCATTTTAAATGGAAACAATAATCATACTTACTTATACTGTAAAGATTAGATGAAACATATATAGAGTTTTTAGAACATAGAGAATACCACGAAAATGTTAGCTATTATAATGAACAATTTGATATAGCTAGTTTTTGGAGAGAAGAAACTAGTCTTATTCATTTTTGTGACCCTCATCCCTTGCATAGTTCCTGGTACAAAAGAAGAACAAAATAATTGCTTGATGAATCATAATATCTACTGTTTATACAGAGCTTTAAAATTTATAGCATAATTTTGCATATATATTAACTGATATGATTCTTACAGAATCTTACCAGAAAGCCAAAGTAAGAGTTAACATTTCTTTTTCCCTGAGAATAAAAAAAAAACAACAAAATGAAATTAGACAATTTCTCCAAGGGTACATAAGTTAATAAGTGGTAGAATTAGAACTAGGACTCTGATTTTGGATCATTATTTAACACTCCATCTAGAATTATCTGAAAAAAATTATGGAAAGTATTGGTGTATCCCAGTTTTTGACAAAACAATGTTCTGCTTAAAAGAAAATTGTTTCAATGAGAAAAATAATGACTTTAATTTTTTAAATGTGCATTGTTTACATGAGATAGAAAAACCATCTGAATCAGAATTAAACAATAAGAACAAACAATTTCAAGATGGTATTTTGTTATGAGGAGAGAATGACAATTTGAGTTTTATTTGGCATGCAAAGCAGAAAGGCATAAAAGATGAACTAGTCTCATTCTCTGAGAATAAATGAAATGTCCCAAACCAAACTGCTCTGTTGAATTCTATGAAGAAACAAATTAACCATGTGGAATATCAATAAATACACTTTGGGTGAGGGGGCTGAATTTCAGGGCTGAAGGAGGTGGAGACTTAGGAGAAATTGCAGCCTATTAGTATGGGTAGGATGCTCTAACACAAGAGCTATTTTGTGTGTCCCATCCATATCATACCTGCCAGCCCCTATCTGTCCATAGAGAAAGCTGCTGAACATTACCCCCAGTTAGTTCACTTGGTTCCATGCTGTGGCCACATTAGTCCTCTCTCCTCCTTACCAGTTCCTTACGGGTTCATTTTGAGAGTTCACCAGCTGTCCGTCTTCACCCATCTTCTCTTGGCCTAGCTGAACTCTGAACAAGTTCTACAGAGGCCATCCTGCCCAGTCCTGATACTTGATTCTGATTCTGGATACTTCACCTTGCCTGTAGCTACTTGTCGTCTGGGATTTGCTGAACTTGGCCTTGGTTCATTTTTTGGTTTGTTTTATTATAGCAGAAAAATACTTCATTTTATAACAAGGATGGGTAAACTATGGCCTATAGGTCAAATCTGGCTGTTTCTGTTTTTTAAATTGTCTTACTGGAATACAAACATGCTCATTCACTGTTGTGTTATCTCTGTTTTCACATCATAACAGTTTATTATTTGCAATGGAGGCCGTATGGCCCACACACCCTAAAATATTTAATATGTGGAACTTTAAAGAAAAATTTTAATGACCACTGCACTATACACTAACAGAAGGCTCAGAGGTGTTCTGCTTACATTGCTACTCTCTCCGTCTTGACCTTCTAGCCAGGCACAACACTGCTCATAGCTCTTCTGGCCTGCCCTTTACTGAGACGACAACTCATCAGTTGGCTATCACTGATTACTAGGTAGCAGAGGTCAGCTAGCAACCTCTATGTTGACTTTTCTTTCAGGCTATGATTCTAAAAGGAGAAGCATCTTGGCTATCATTTCATCTGTGTTCCTCCAATAGAGATTTTTGTGCAAACTTTGGTTTATCTCTCCCTTTCCTATCTACCTCTTTCCATTCCTGTTCTCTCTTTATGGAATAGGATCTTCTGAGGTGCCCATCTTAGAATATTCTTCTTAGGCAATTCCCTGGACTTCTAAATCCTTTCTTAGTCCTCTTCTGGTTTCTGAAAACTCTTGATTTTCAAGAAATTGATCTCAGAAGAAAAGTATTATGTTGTATCAAATATCAGTAAGTGTGAATGATTGAAGGCCAGTTTAACATATCAGTTTTTCTAAGGTAGTTGTGTTTTTAAGAAAGTTTATTCTTGGAGTGGAGTCGTGTAAGTTCTTTGTATATTTTGGAGATTAAACCCTTGTCTGAGGTATCATTGGCAAATATGTTTTCCCACAAGAAAGAAAGAAGGAGCTCCTACCCTATGCAACAGCATGGATGGAACTGGAAAGCATTATGCTAAGTGAAATAAGCCAG
>PVKM010011539.1:0-25597 GCA_004027735.1 Carollia perspicillata
ACATCACACGGAGGGATTTCAGTAGGGAGAGGGAAGGGAGGAATGTGGGGGGAGGTACAGGGAAGAAGAAGCATAATTAGTAGGCATAAAATAGACAGGGAGAGATGAAAAATGGTATAGGAAACAGAGAACTCAAAGAACTTATATGTGCAACCCATGGACATGAACTAAGGGGGGGATGCTAAGGGGTTGGGGACTGCATGGCGGAGGGGGGATAAAGGGGGAAAATTGGGAAAACTGTAATAGCATAATCAATAAAAATACTTTTTAAAAAGTCACAAGACCTCATTAGGACCTCCTTGTCAACTCTCTGAAGGTCACCATTCCTCTCAGTACCAGCTTCCTTGCCCACCCTGCCTAGATGCTGCCTGTCTGTTTTGGTGTTTTTTTGAATTGCAGTTCAGCATTTTTAATCCCATGGTGCTTGACCCAATTCTGTAAGCCTGGGTCCTGTGCTGTTTTGATCTTTGCTTTGTTCTTCTTTCCATAAAGGAAGGTTAAAACCATTTCAGCCTCCAGGTGTCTGTGTCGGCTGTACGTCAGTGACTGGTCACAGCAGATTGCCAGTCTGTTCTGGGTTTGGAGAGGAGCCTAAGGAAATGGCTCCTTTCATACGACTGGCATGTCCCAGGCTGTGGTCAAGAACAAGGCTGGTTATGTAAACTGGAGCTGGGACTGACCAGAGTTCTTCAGGTACATGGTAGAGAATGGGCTGGGAATACCCCCAGGCTAGGAGCCAGGAGCCAAAGGGGGCCCCTGCTGGTCTCTATGCCTCCTTTCCACCCTGCCCACATCCATAAGACCTGCATTGCTTATTGCCTGCTTTCGGCCTGGCCACGTTTGGCAGGGACCCATGTGCTCTTTGCTAAGCGTATCTCCCCACGTACACACAGGACATGGCTACAGAAGTAATGGGTGGAATCCACTAAGACAGAAAACCCACAGCTATGGAGGAGATGACCGACCATTAGCCCAACTCATTCCAATGAACACAAAGCCACTGAGCACCCAGAGCTGGCCGACCCCCCAGGGGAGTAGTGCTCGCAGTATGCTTCCTCTGCCCCCACGTCCTACCACTGCCTCTCCTTCCCTCCCCTCTCCACTGGCAATGCTCCCTCTACCCTTGAAATTGCTTGCACTCACATCCTCAGTTCTCCCCCTGGCCTGTCCCTTTTAGTAGCATTCAGCTTACTTAGTGGTAACTTTTCTGCCCCTCGTGCCCTGGATGCCACCATCTCCCATTTTTCCTCAACCTCTGGGCCATGCCTCCTCTTTGTAGTCCCTGCACCCTCAGCTCCTCCTCTTCAGCTGGTGACCCTGGTCCTTCATGTTCCTTCTGCATGTTGCTTTCTCTCCTCTCATCTCTTCGAGGGTTTGACTTCTGCCTTGCTGCCCGTCTCTGCTTCCACTGCACATGAGCAGACGGGCACGCCCTTTGGCAGCACATCCGCTTGCAGTAACCACCCAAATCTGTCCCTTTGACAACTGCCCTTGCTGTCACCACTCGTTGATCTTACACCAGACCTGCCTTGTCAAGGTCCACAGAGCTGCCCTGCCAGACCCAAAGGTCAGTATCCAGACCTCCCCTACATTCCCTCAGTGATACTTGATGCTGTTAGGCTCCCCGTAGGCAAGGGCGTGAGCCCTCAATGGGCGAGCATTTTGACTGTGAGCACGCCATGAGTGACTGCACTGCTGTCTGTGGAGGATTAAGGGCAGATCTTATGTGGAGAGCTGCTGGGAGGAGTGAGTTAGCCTACAGTGCCAGACACACAGCATGCCTTGTATTAATGTTCACCGTTAGCATTTTCCTCCTCTGCCTGGACACTGAATGTTGACGTCCCCAGGACAAGCTGAAATCAGGCACCGATGACAGAGCCTGCCCTGGTGCGGGAGGGTGGGATACACGTGCAGTGCAGCTGGCCGAGACAGTGTGTCACTGTTTGCCAGAGCTTCAAGCACATGTATCCTTTGACCCAGAAATTACATCTATAAATATGTATTCCAAGGAAATAAGAGAAGGATATGAAGAGGTACACCCAAAGATTATTATTAAAACATTGTATAATGCAACAATTCATAAGCCTGGATACACAATTATAGCAGATAGGTTACATTCTTATGCATAAAATACATGAAATCTTATGTATAAAATAGAATACTATGGGAATTTGATCACTATTATATAGATTTAAATATATTGACATAGGAAAATGTTTTATATATAGTGGTGAGAAAAACAGGACAGTCATGGGTGGTTTGATCCTCTTTTTGTTAAAAATATATTAACACACACCTATTGGAAAAAAGTATAAATAGGTAGACTTCAAAAATATATCACTACCACTGGTGGTCTTTCTGGATAATTATGTTTTTTTTTTGCATGTATGCATTTTTTTATTGTTTTTCTGTAATGAGTATCCAGTACTTGTGTTATTTTATCTATTTAAAAAATTTTATTGAGTCTTTTGGGGTGGCATTGGTTAAGAAAATTATATATGTTTCAGGTGTACAACTTGATAATGTATCATCCACATATTGTATTGAGTACTTGTGTTATTTTAAATTTTTTATCCTGCAAGGAATGATCAGGTTGACCTTGGTCAGTGATACCTGCATGTCCCCTGCTTCTCTCTGTGCACCTTTGCTGGTATTAGAAAGCCATGGCAGAAGGCGGTAAAAGACAAATACCATATGATCTCACCTTTAACAGGAACCTAAGCAACAAAACAAACAAGCAAGCAAAATATAACCAAAGACATTGATATAGAAAACAGGCTGACAGTAACCAGAGGGGAGGGAATGTCAGGGGAAAAAGGGAAGGGATTACAGGAACAAGTATAAACGACACATGGACAAAAACTAAGGGGGGTGAAAATGGGAGGGAGGTGGGGAGCACTGGGGGGGTGGACTGACATGGGAATAAAAGACAGAGAACTGTACTTGAACAACAATTAAAATAAAAATTTTTAAAATGTTAAAAATAATAATAATAATTTTTTAAAAAGGAAAGGCATGGCAGAGATAGTGGGTGCACACAGTAGCCAGCTCAGTCCCCCCTGGCCAAATGCACATTCTCACAGCCACTCTGCACCCATGTTTTTACTGCTACCCGATACATGTTTTTTTTAAAGATTTTATTTATATATATTTTAGAGAGTGGGGAAGAGAGGGAGAAAGAGAAGGAGAAAAACATCAATAGGTTGCTCTTGCACACACCCAAACCAGGGACCAGCCTGCAACCCAGTAATGCCCCCTGATTGACTCTCCCTGGCAACCTTTGACTTTGTGGGAGGTTGCTCAACCAACTGATTCACACCGGTCAGGCTGATACGTGTTTTGTCATTTATCCATACCTGATTTTGTGTGAGATGATGAGATATAGATAATAACTCAGTGAAAGTTGGAGCTAGAGAGCAACTTTCTCCTGCTTGGCGGGTGCCCGTCCTGATGGGTAGACCAGCATGCATTCTCCATGTTCTCTCCTGGGGTCCTGGTCTACCCTTCCTCCCTTCATTGCTGACATCAGAGCCCTCACATCTGGGTGGCTCTGAAGGATGCACAGGGCTCATCTATTACTGAGCTTCCACGTGCAGCTTGCTTTTAGGGCTGGACCTGGAAGCTCTAGATGACAATGAAGAAAAAATGGGAAGGTGAGAATTCGTACTTGGTGCCATTTCAGGCCCCTCATCCTGCTGAAGAAGAGCCTCAGCCTACAGTCCCAGGGCCAAGCCCGCTGTGCATCGGTAGGACTGGCTTCTTGTGAGGCCTGTCCACGGCAGACAGCTGACAGTGGCAGTGACAGCTCAAGTCTTAAGAGCTGCATTTTGATTAATATTGGGTCATGAGATCCCCCCACCCACCCTTTCCTTTCCAAGGGCTTAGCTGCTGCACTGGATGTCCTGCAGGCATTTGTGCGGTGGCCCCTGTGTGGAGGAGAGTCATTGAAATGACAGCACATTTGTGCCAGGCACACCCCTCCAACAGAATGAGGGGAGTTGGGCAAAAAGTAGGTCACATGTGCCTTGTCCCAAGTCACGAGGTCTCCAACCTGAGGCCAATGGGATTTGTAGCTTCCTTTGGTTTAGAACAAAACACCACTCTAATTTTCTCCTTCTCTAAATGGGAAGAGTGACCATCTGTCCGATAGCCACATCCACCCAGCCCTGCCCGACCGCGTAGCTGCTCTGTTTAGAGGTAAGGGGGTGCTGGGGTCTAGCAAAGGCTGCCCTAGTGAGGAGGACAGGCTCATCCACACGGAGCCCACGGAGACCAGGGTGAGGAGCAGGATGGGTGCGGGTCATCAGGAAGAGTTGTGAGGTCCTGCTGCAGCAGTGTTGTGTTTTGCTCAGGACCAGGAGAGTGGACAGAGTATCTAACTTATAGGTAGTTCTGGACATTCCGATAAGAGTATTCATATTGGGTCCTTTGTTTCAAAAATCTGGTTCATTTTTAAGGATCAGGGTCAACTATTAGCAGTCTAATGTTAAAGTGTTATTGTGTAGAAAAGTAAACATGTAATTTTACAGATGTTTGTTGTCAGTGATACTGGAGTAGGTTTGGGAATATGATTCTTATACTAGAAAACATCAGCCATCCCTGTGGATCGGGGCTCTGCGCTCTCAGTGTGGTGAGCCCCTTTGTTTGGGAATGTCGACTTCTCAAGGAAACAGGTGAGCCGTTGGCTTCCAGTAGTATGAATGGAGAGTGAGATCTGCGTATCAGAATAAGGTTAATACTTGTATGTTAGTATTGGATGCAGAACGTACAGTTTTGGAGTTTGATACTAATCTTGAGAAATAACATAATTCTTTTATTTCTGGGAAGGCCAGTGAACGTGATTCCTTTGTGATAAGTAGATGTAGAATGTTTGATACTTTAAAGGCGTTTGTAAAATAACCTGAATTTTATAGCTTATAAATAACCAAATTTTGGGGGGTTTGCCTGTCCTATAAATGAACTAAGGTATTCCATTAGTTCAGGATCCTTCAATGAACATATTTTGGCAAATAATTAGTAGAATAAAATATTCTCAAAATGTATATAGATCGTTAGTGCTGTACTGAGACAAATTATATCTCCTGTTTGTATTTGCTGGAAAAAATGTTTCCAGAAATAGTTTGTCGGAACCAAACTCATAATTGTAGTTGATTTATATTTTATAGGAAAAAATGTTTTTTACCTTTAATAGATAAAATATTTAATATTTTATTTGTATTTTAACTAACTTCCCAGGAATCATGGGTCTATGGCCAAGTTCATAGAAGTAAATGTAAACACTTCAGATCATGAATTCTACATTTTAGATGTAAAAAAGAGCATTTGCACCCTTCGTTAGAAAAGAAGCTTTTCTCTTCTTGAAAGTAATGCCTTGTGCAAATACTATTTATTAGAGTTATGTCCATTTCCTTCCAACTGCAGCCTTTGAAGCAATCTCATGGAATATTTCTAAAGGACTCTTATCCATTTTCCAATCTTGAAGAAAGGGAAATCTTTCTACTCTTCCAGTAAGATAGGGCAGAAAATGTCAGTGTTTTTGTATTTATGATTATAACATTTTTTTCAATCCTGGGGAGCTTCCACATATTTTGATGCAGTTTTTAACAGTCTCCTTTTCCTACCACGCCTGATATGTGTCCCCATTGTCTAGGATAATGTGACCGCTTGGTCATCTCATGTGGTAACAAGACTGAGACACTCTGGTGTGAGAACCATGTATGTTTATGTTAATAAAATTGCAAAGTTATACCCTCAAATTATTGCCTTTAGGGGGAAATGAGAACTGCTGTCTGTGCCCTACAAGTGTTACAGGATGCTGATTTTCTTTTCTTATGGCAGAATAGACTATTTTTTTCCAGAAGTAACATAAATGCAACAATGCAGAAGTAACTGGCTATGACCCCTTTGTGTTTCTCGGAAGACTATCCTAACATAAAGCAGGAAGAATAGCATGCTGGCCCTCATAGCTGGTCTCTGTCTCCGCCTGTTTCCAGTGTGAACATCCTTCCCTTTCACACTGACCTGGGAAGGGAAAACATAGGCCTGGTGTCCTAACAACCTGCTCATTGCTTTTGGCCTTGACTTACTTGGGAACTGAAAAGGGCACGTGATAGAGTTCGGCTGCTCATTGGGTGCCCTCTGACCTTGAATGCTTCACATGATGGTGGTGTGTGCCTTCCATGTCTGTAAGATTTCCAGGCTCTTCATGAGTGGCAGAAACCACCCACCGTTAAGCAGATTGTCACTATACGAGGAAGTCTCAGAAAGGTTTGGTGTCTTGAGCACCTTAGACCTGGAGCTCTTGAAGACAAACCTTCACTCTGACCAAGGTGGGAGCCTCAGAGGTCAGGGACTGAGGACCAGCAGGCTGATGCTGTGACCCGGGGCCGTCCTTCAGCAGTGCTGGTGTGGTGTGCCTGCAGGAACAGTACTGGGCTTCCTTTTTTCTGAGTGTTGGCTTCATTATTTATTTATTTTTATTTAAAGATTTTATTTATTTTTAGAGAGAGGGGAAAGGAGGGAGAAACATCAATGTGTGGTTGCCTCTTGCACACCCCCTACTGGGGACCTGACCCCGCAACCCAGGCTTGTGCCCTGACTGGGAATCGAACTGGCAACCCTTTGGCTCGCTGGCCGGCATTCAATCCACTGAGCCACACAAGCAGGGCAAGTTGGCTGCATCATTTTATGAATAGTCCAGAGCAATCACCATCACCCGAGAATTTTCTGGAGAGGCAAATTCTCAGCTACCCCTTCCCCCAGACAGCCTGAATCCGAAACTCTGGGGTGGGGTCTGGTTGATTTACCCAACCTTCCTGGTGGTACTGATGTCCATGTAAGTGTGAGAGCCAGTGAATCAATTACACAGGAGTAAAAGTATAAACTATGGTCATGTGGCACTCCTCGTGTAGCAGGCATGTGACCCGTTGCTGCTCCTTGTGGAGCAGAGAGTGTCCTAGGCAAGGGACTGTGCTTTTGAGCATAGCCATCTAATGATCATTCAGGTGAGATATGAACCAGGGGAAGGATGTGGTATGGTCTCATGGGTCTTCCTTTGCATGTGACTAGGTGTATAGGTTCATCCTGTGGGGCTGAGGTCTGACAGGGCTTGGTCCATCTGTGTCTGTGCCACACAGCAAGACTCCATTGCTAAGCAGTGCCCATCTTCCCCATTGCTGAGCAGCCTGCTCACAGAAAACCAGAAGATAAGGGACCATAGAGAGACTGTGGTCCTTTTCACTGGGACTCAGGCAGGCAGGAGGCCATGCCTCATGACACCTTCACCTAGGAAGCGAGTGACCACAGGCTGTCTGTTGGGGAGCAAGGGGACTGCAGGAGCCACTGTCATGTCTGGACATCTCTGGAGGCCTAGCTGGGGGAAGGGGTCCCATTCCATAGTGAGAGGGCAGCCAGTTCAGTAGCCAGCTGGTCACACCTGCTGAGCTCTGAACCCTGCAACCCCTCACTTATGTGTGTGGTGGGGGAGTACTGTCATTAAAACAACCCAATAGAATCTAAAAGAGAAAAGAAAAACGTGTAAAAATGTGCTCCTGGGCGAGAGATGGGACCATCAGACAGGAGTCCTGGATGAGTGGGGAAATGGACTTGCAGGGAGGTGGCTTTGGTTTTGTTTTATTCTGTTTTGCTTGCATAAACTTGGTGTGTATTTAAATCAGTAGGAATAGATAAACTATTCAATGAATGGTATGGGGTCAGTTAGGTATCTATTAAAAACAAACACTCAATTTAGAACCCTCCCTCCCACCAAACATCAGAGTATGTGAGACAAAGTGATGAGCTCAAGGACTCACAGAAAATTTGTGTTGAGTTTTTAAAATAGCCTTTTTTGAGGAGGGGCACCCCTGCAAAGCACCTGAAGGCAGCAGCCTGCAATGCTGTACCCACACCCCTGCTCTTGATGGCACTGCTTGGGCCTAAAGTGAGGAGACCTGTCAGCCGGACAGCAGCAGCTTAGGGCACAGGTCCACAGTGCTGCAGACCCACAGGTACTGCAGGGACATGGGTGCTATGGGGTCGTGGGTGCTACGGGCACAATGGAAGCCTCAGCCTGTAGACATAAACCTGCAGTTCCAAAAAATGTTGAATGGGAGCAAACCAGGCATCCAAGGTGGCAGCGCCTGAAGGAAACCTGCTTAAGGGACAGCTAGGTGTGCACGGGGCCTCGTGGAGCAGCGTCTGTGCAGGTCTCCCACACAACTTGGAAATCTGCCTCACTGCATGTGTGTCTACAGTGTCTATAAGGGAGAAGGGGGACCCTCCGTGCACCTGTTAGGATGTGTGGACTCTGTTTGGGCCTGGAAGTAAGAGGAGTATCTCATGTGGAGGCTTGTGAAGATGTCATATCCCATGGCCCCGGCAGGACCACGTCCCCATGCAGACACATACATGGCGCAGAGACTTTGCTCCTCAGCCGATGCTCATAGACAGGACAAGGGTCACTTCTGTGGCCCTGCTCCCACCATGGAGCCCCAGTCAGCAGGGCAGTCAGTAGTGCTAGAGAGGCTGACTCTGCCACGCAGCATAGGCGGATTTCAGGACCATTGTTCTGGGTGAAAGAAGCCAGGCAGGAAAATGGAGACTGCTTAAAGCAGATCAGCAGTTGAAGGGACCATGTGACAGCAGCAAGCAGTACTGCGTGGGGCTGGCTGGGCTGCAGGACAGGCCACAGGCACTTCTCTCTGGGTATAAAGTGTTCCACGTCATGAACTGCTTACATAGGTAAGTGCCTATGTTATAATCAACTTACACACCTACGACCTGTGCATTTTCCTGCCTATAAATTAGACCTAAGTTTTAAAATCTAGTCACAGAACACACATATACTGTGGTATCTATGCAAAACAAGAAGATAGTGTGTGGTCTCTTCGGAGAAAAGGTTCCAGTGACATCAACTCCCACCCTGGTAGGGTTGGAAGAAAATTCAGGATGGATGGCTCTGTCCCTCTATCTGCATGTTTTTCAGAGCCTCTGGGGTCCTGTCTCCTCAGCTGCAAGGGGGCTGCCCATTCACCTAGCCAGAGTGGTTTTGCCTGCATTTGTTTTGCTTTTATTTTGTGCTTTTAACTTGTTTTAAAAGATTTTGTGGCTGTTATAATCAGATCTTTTAAAAGCCACTAGTCTGGGTGACCACAAAATGAGTATTTTTTACTTTCTCAGCTTGAAATTGCCAAAGAACCTACAGAGTAGCATCTGGGATGGACAGCTGGTTTCAACAGGTGACACCCTGGGTTCTAGGGCTCCCTACCTCAGATTGGGCTGGGGTGCACAGGGAGGAAGCGAGATAGGAATGCTGGCCTGTCCCCTGGCTGCATATATAGTGCCTGCCCCCAGCACAGCTGCCTGGCCAGACTTCCAGAAGCACAGAGAGCCCACCTCCTGGCTGGGCTTTCCTGAGCATCACCACTATCCCCATCCTTGTCCCCCATGTGCAGCCCCAGTTGGCAAAGACCCTGGCCTGTGGTGCTGCAGAACTGGGGACGCATGCCGGGACATGGTGGCTAGCTCAGGAGGAAGCCAGAGGAAGCCCAGGGCAGCACATCATCACTGGAGCCCGGACTGCTGCCTGCCCTGGTGGTGGAGTGAAGGGGTTGGCAAGAGGCAGGTCAGTGGAAACCTGTCTCCTGATAAATTTCAGGTCCTACTGCAGCAAAGCCCTTGTTTGCAGTAGGACTAAATCCGAGAATGTGGATCCCTGTCTGGTTGTCCCCTTGGCTTCGCCAGTACAGCATTTCTGCCTTTGTGTCTTGCCCAGTGGCAATACTGAGCTCCACTGTCCACACACTGTCTGTGTCTTCCTCCAACACACATGCAGATAAAAACAACCAAACCCATTACAAGTAAATTAAATGTGTTGGCTACTGTACAGTTTTCAGATTAAGGGACCATCAGCAGATTGAAATCAGGGGATTAAATCTTGTCAGGAGCACCAGACACCCTGGCCCCCTCCTGCAGTAGCCCATGGTCAGTGTGATCAGTGCTGTGGGAAGGTCATGGTTTCACTGGCCCCCAGTCTCCTATGCTAAGACTGCCCTCACCCCCTGGAAGCTGCCAGGACCCCTCAGGTGCCCAGGGGTCATTTTCAGCTTTCCCCTCCCTCCCCCAGAGTGAGTTTGGCAGAGAGAGGGAGGGGACAGCCAGAGGTCTGAGAATGTCCTTAGGGCCCCCTCCTATGAGACCCTCAATTGGCTCCCCACAGGGGGGGTCTCCCGAAGGGTGGGGGACCTGACTACAAGTTCAAACACAGTACAGGGCACATGGGGATGGGCCCACCACTGCCCCCTCCAGGTCCCCTGGCTGCCCTCTCCTACTCCCAATTTCCCTCTCAGGACAGGGTCAGTGCATCCTCAGTGGACAGAGCAGTTCACACCCAGCAGGAAACAGGCCGGGGCTTTCAGCGAGGGAGTTTTCCCAGCCAGACCACAGGCTTGAGCATGTGTGTGCATTTCGAGAGCCTGTGCCTAGGCTGCTGCGTCCTCTGTCTGCACGCTGCGTCTTTGCGGATCTTTGTGGCTCAACTTTATCCTCAGGCAGGGCCCAGAGCTGGTGCTCTCGCCCCCATTTATCAAAGTCACTTTCAAATCAGGAGTGCTAAGCTCAATTTCCAACTCGCGGTATTCTTAGTTTTTTAATCTGTTTTTTGTAGCCTTTAGCCATATTTTAAACTTGATTTTTTTGTCTTTAGAATTTCTTGTCTAAGTTGTTTTGTAGGGTTTTTGTTCCTGAAATTATTTTTAATTTTTAGCTCTCTGGTGCTGTGTCTGCCTTCTTGACCCTTATAAATCTTGTCTACTTTTAACTACTTGAATCATTTATTTTTCTTGTATTGCTCTCATTTTTATTCTCCGTAGAATTTTACTCACATTTGCTGTCTTTATTTCTGTTTCTTTTCTTCCTGAATTTTATTTTTCTTCATTTGGAAAGATTATTAATGGTTTTAGTTTCTTTAGCACATACCTTTTTTAAAAATATATTTTATTCTTAGCTGATGCTAGTTGTCAATGTTGTAATGATATTATTATTAAAATATTACAACACTGACAGAAATAAACTCATGTTAGCTTACTCCTCTGGCACAGCTAAGAGTATTTGTGATTTTGTCTGTGATGCTGCAGGAATCTTGTAAGAACATGAGCCTGTGCATCCAGGAGACATGACAGCAGGCCACCAGGAGTTTGGGCTGGTGAAGTGAAATGAATGATATGGCCCTCTCCTGCTTTACTGGGGCCCCACAAAAACATAAGTGACCTACAGACTTGATGCCTCTACCTTGGGCAGTCACACAAGGACTGGCCTGGGAGCAGTGTGTTCTGGCCGGAAGCTCCTGGGCCCTGTGGTCACAGGCTGGACCACTAGGTCTCAGGCCCTTCTGTTGCACATGGCAAGGTAGGAAGTGAGTCTGGGGCCTGGGCCAGGCTGCTTAGGGCTGCCAGTATGTCCCCAACCCATAGCTCACTGCCTGCCTACAGCCCACCCTCTCAGTGACATGGGCAAGCCACTCACTGCCTCTGGCCCCTGTGTCTAGTCTGCATACCATATGGTTGACTGTTCTGTTAGTAGCATCACCACATCTCTGTGCCCATGGCACTGCTCTTGTTCTGGAGGGTGACCCTGTATCCTTTAGCAAAGAGAAACCAGCCCTCTCAATAGGGAGAACCTCTGTGGCCCTGAGGTGCCCTGACTTGTGCACATCTTGTAAAGACACCCACCGAGGACAGGGTCCCAAGGCAACAGCACAGTACTGGCTAACTCTTGGGAAGGCGGGTGCCTGTGACCAGGCCAGGCCTCTGCCTCCTGTACTCCGAGTCCCCTCAGGTGAGAAGACCCTCTGCTGCAGAGGTGACTGAGTGCAGGGCAATGCTAAGGATGTGTGTAGGTTCCCTGACCTGACCAGTCATTAGGCTGGGGCACTGTTGCCCTGACCAACCCCGTGGGCCCAGACAGTAACTGGCCTTCTTGTGGTCGCTTCTTGTGTGTGAACTCTGGGCTCACTCCACTGCTCAGATCTTTGCATTTGGTAGAGGAAAGACATTTCCAGGTAACTGTTGGCCGCTGGTCTGCGTTTCCTGCTAGGGAGTGGAGGGGCTGTGATCTCAGCAGCACTGCACGTGGGGCTGGCTCAGGGTGCCCCAGGAGGAGGGGTTGAGATGTCTACTCGGGGTGCCACATTTGTCAGTGGACAAATCAGTGCCAGAAAGTAATGAAGAGCTTTGTTCCTGTGGGGGCACAGCAGTGTGAGCATCTGGTGACATGTGGCTGACAGGAAGCAGTGCTCAGATCCTGCGTGGTTGTGGGGAGTCGGCTCAGGAAAGGTCGGCCTCTGAACAGGGTCCCTGTGGACCAGAGCAGCCCTGTCCCAGCATTTTCCTTCATAACTGGCTGGGCTTTATATTTCCTTAACAATCTCATGTGCTCAACTAATCTTAGCCTCCTTTGCTTTTTGTGCTATAGCATGGCACCCTTTTATTTACCTAAAATTCTTCCTGATTTTCGTATTTCTCTTGGGACAAATTAACATCTGTGTCCCTTTGTTGTAATAAAAGCCCTATGCTCCACCCGCAACCCCATAAAAAAGAGTCAGAAGGACACAGACTCAAAATCAGTGTTTTGTTTTTTTCAGGGGAGGGAGTAAACACCTTACTTTGCCTTACTTAAGACATTTCTCCTTTCCCTACTTTATTTTATTTTATTTTATTTTATTTTATTTTATTATTGGTAGCTGTGAAGTTTTATTAAATGCTTTTCCAGCTGCTGTTGAAAAGCAGCACATGTTTGTTCAGCGGGGATCTAAAACCTGCCCCTGGGCTGAGTCCTGGCCCCCCACATCCCAGCTGTGACCCTGGCCCTATGTCGGGGTGAAGTGGGCACACACCTCCTTGCAGGACTGCAGCGAGGAGTGTACCTGGCACATGGTAAACATGATGTCAGCATTAGGTGTTGTACATTGTTATTTGTATGGTTATTGAGTTTCTCCTTTAATTTACTAATGACATGCACAGAATTCCTGATATTAATCATCCATGCATTCCAAGAATAAACCTCCCTTTGGCCTTGTGTTATCACTCTTTATACATGCTGATTATGTTAGTGTTTGATCAGAATGTTAGAATTTCTGCTGCTCAGAAGCTGGATGTGCTGGGTCAGAGTACAGACCTGTGGCCGACACCGGGCTGGGGCTGGTGTGACAGTGTGAGCAGCAGCTGAGCCTTCTAGCACAGGCTGTGCACCCCAAGGCTCGGCGTGGGGGTCTGTGTTGTATTGTGTTGTGTTGAGTGTCAGCCATCCTGGTGTCCAGCTTGTGACTATAACCTGCATTTCCTTCATCACTGATGAGATTCGCTGCCTTCTGACATACTCATCGGCCATTTGGGAGGTGGATGGTCAAGGCTTTGCCCACTTCTCTATGGGCAATCTGTAAGTATTTTCTGAATAGGAGCCCTGAGTGATTAAGTGAAGTGAAAATATCTTTGCCCACCCTGTAGGCCCCTTTTCTCCCTTCTAATTGTGTCTGTTGAGAAAGAGACCTTCATTGTAATGTAGTCCATTATATCAGTCTTCTTGGAACCACTGAGCTATCATGTCTAAGCGATCTGTCCTTGTCCTCACTTCATGTAGATAGTATCCTTAGGTCGTGTCCTCATCTCGAGCCACAGTCCACCTGGAATTTATTTGGGGGTGGGGTCAATAGGGCAAGGTTTCCTTCTGTAGCTGCTGACCCTGCTGACCAGTGCCACTGATTGGAAAGACTGTCTTCTGCTTTCCCGCACTGTGTGTTCCTGCCCCTGAGTTTTTGCCATGGCACATTGGTTAGTCATCTGTTCCTGTGCCCCTGCCTGTGCCACACAGGCAGGACTGCCCACACTTTCTGGTAAATAGGTGTTCTCACTTGGTTCTTTCTTTCAGGAATGTCTTGCCTACACTTGGCCTGATTAATTTTTCACATACATTTTTTTAATTTTAATTGTTGTTCATCATACATTTTAAAATCAGCTTGTCTGTTGGAGTGAATCCTCAGATCAATTTAGGGAGAATTGACAAATTATTGTTTTGACAAATTATTAGTGTTTTATAGATTTCTACATAGAGGTTTTATATACTTTTTCTTAGAATTATCCCAACTCTGATTTTTAGTAGGTTCTTATAAATTGAAATTTCTTTAAAAATTATGTTTTCTAGGTTTGCTTGTATAGAGAGGTATCATTCTAGTCACCCTGTTAAACACATCCCTTCTTATGATTATTTGTAGATTTTTCTGAATCATATGTGCTCAGTCTTGTCATCTGTACCTGTCTTGCTGGCCTGTCTCTGTGTCATGGGGGCACTCACTTGCCAAGGGCCTGCCAAAGTCCTGAATTCAGGAAGCACAGACCCACAGTGGAGTGTGTGTGTCCCTGCATGAGAGGTTACAGGAGAATCTGGGGCATCAGGCCCTGGGCAGCCCCCTTCCCTGTTGTGCTGTTTATTTGGCCCACTGTGACATCTGTGTGGCCCACACAGACACCTTTGTCAATCGGGTCAGGCCCTGACCTTGTATAGCCATGGGCTCAGCACAGTTCAGTTCCTGCTATTGCTCTCACCTCTGGCGTCCACCGAGCTGCACTGAGCCCAGTCACAGAACATCAGAAAGCTCAGGTTGTTCATTGACTGGGGCCTGCACAGTGCCAAATCAGGCAGGCCCTGCACATCTGCCATCCTGACTCTCTGGCCACCACTTGCCCACACCTAGCTTTTTTTCTCCCTATGGTCTCAGATGTCTGCCAGGAATGGCGTGGGCAGTGCCTTCAGTCCAGGATGGAGGCAGGAGGGAGGCATGTGCAGTGCTTCCCAGTGCAGTAGAAGCATGGAGACTGTTCCCCAGCCTTTCCCCCATAGTGTCTCATTGACTCTGATGCTATAAGCAGCTCTCCTTTCCTTCCTTCCAGAAGAGGGACTTTTGGACCCCTGACCCACTAGAACACATGTTTAGGGGCTGAAGTAGGGATGGTGAGTTTTCAACCTTTGGAATTGCCAGCTGTCCCAGGCTGCAGCCTGATTTTTCCACCAAACTCAGAGCCACTTGAGGGTGATGGCACCTTTGTCCGGTGCCTGGTGCCAGGCTCCTGGTAATAACTGAGAGTTTTAGTCAAATGTCCCTGCTGTGGCTGGCCTCTCACTGTGTCCAGAAGGTCCGTGGGAAGATAGATTGTGTGCAGACAGACTGCACACATGCTGTGTGTGGGTGCTGGGCACACGAGCTCCTCAATGCAGGGGCAGGTGGAGATGGCAGAGCCAGGATCAGACCCAGGTCTAGAGAGGCCTGCCCTGTCTCCACAGCAGAGTTGTTATTCACCTTGAATACATTGTTGAAATACCTGAAATGTCTGTTATGGACACTCTGAGGCAGGTCACACCCTAGACCCTGTGCACTTTCTCAAAGCTAGGACTGGCGGAAGCCCATACCTTGCCGGAAAGAGAAAATCTCCACACCACTACTGATATGAGGCCAGCATGCCAGGGCCTCTGCACAAGAAGGAACGGGGACAGGCCACTGGCTCCCCAGCCCCATCACATTTGTCTGTGTGCACGCAAGTGACAAGCCAGCAGGCTGTGCAGAATGCTCGCTGAAGTCAGGTTGTGTAAACCCTGACTGTCTTTCCAATGCTAACTGTGCCTGGCAAGATCATTACAGGACAGAACTCCCCTCCCCTCCATGGCCCCAAGGACACAATCTGCATTGTGAGTCTCTCAAGGAGAAGAAAGCAGCTAATAAGCTCTGTCGGTTTCTGCTACACTGGCTCCTACAGCCTGATGGGGCACTGAGCTGTTAAACACAATAAGTCAAGTCTGCGCTCATTCCCTGAGGTTCATAGCCACCTCCCCTGACAGCTGAGGCCCAGATACAGCCCTGGACAAAGCACAGCTGATAGGAGCCCTGACTGGCACTCCATGCAGCCATGTGGGTTTTGGGTGGCAGTTTGCTGGCAGGACCTCTGCTCCCTTCTCTGGGCAAGAAATCTCATGTTGTAGAGAAGAAGCTAGTGCATTTGCTATGAGTGTGATGCTGTTATAAATCCCAGACACCTTAAACTACTACTTTAATATCCAAATCTACTTGCTGCTCCCACCCCCAGAAAAAGCCTTAAAACTTGGAAGTTACGTGCCACTTTCAACCATGAGACTCCTTCACTTCTGAAACAAATACCATCATCGGTCTTTATACTTGACTAGCAAGAAAATAAGTAGAATTTCTCATACTCCTGACCACCAGATAGGTAAATTCTCCTGGTGGTCAGGAGTATGAGATCTGGAACCAGCTGGTTGTTACTCAGTTCACAACCTCTCTTTTTCTCATATGTAAAGGGAGATGGTCTTGGCCCTCCTGCCTTAGGACAGAGGGGTTAGCCTATGTAACAGCACCTGGGACCTGTGCACCATTTACCGCTCCTGCTGCTGTTAAAGCTGTGCAGCTTATTATGACATATTTTACTAGAATTCTGTTGATTCCTTTGTAAAAAAAAAAAAGAATGGTTGGAAAATTTATTTATCAGAATTTCACTTAATACTGGTTATAAATAGATTTTGCCATTTTAATCATTATAAAAGATCAATGTGGTTTTAGTTCTAGTCAAAATGGAGCAAGCTATCCCTATAAACTAACATCATAGTTAATGGTGAAAGACTAATGCTTTATTCCTAAAATCATTAACAAGACAATCGTGTCTGCTTTCACTACTCCTATTGGACAGCATGTTGTAAATTCTAGCCAGTTCAATATGACAAGAAAGGGAAATAAAAGGCATATGGATTTGGAAGGAGGAGATAAGCCTGTCTGTGTTTGCAAATGAAATGATTATGTACATCAAAAATCCCATTAAGGCTACAAAAACCTCCTAGAACTAATAAGCAAGTTCACTTGTTTAAGAATGAGAGGTCAACATACAAAGATCAATAATATTCTATATGCTATCAATGAATAGTCAGAAACCAGAATTCAAAACACATCATCATTTATAGGAATTCCAAAAGTTGTATACTTGCTATTCATCTAAAGAAGTATCCCCAGAATTCGTATGCTGAAAACAACAGAACATTAATGATAGAAAACAAGAAGACTTAAATAAGAGACATCCTATTGCCATAGATTGGGCCACTCAACATAGTAAAGATGCTAATTCTTCCCAAATAGATCTATAAGTTTAATGCAATTCCTATCAAAATCCTAGCAGGGGTCATTGTAGATATGAACAAGGTGACTTTAAAATTTATATAAAGACACATAGGAACTAGCTATTCCAAGACAATTTTGAAAAGAATAAAGTTAGAGTAATTTTAAGGCACTGTGACACTGTAGTAACAGAGACATTGTATATTGGTGCATAGGCGAGCACATACATAGATGAAACAGAACACAGCCCAGGATTCACCCAAACAAGTATGGACAACTGATTTTTGACAGAGGTAATAAAGCAATTTAATACAGAAAGCACAACCTTTTCAAGAAATGATGTTGAAATAGTTGGTTATCTATACACAAAAAATCACCACCACCACCACCCCAAAAAAAACCCTCTTGATTTAAACTTCATGCCTTGTATAAAATTTAACTCAAAATGGATCAAATATCTAAATGTAAAGTGTAGAACAATAAGCTGTTTAGGAGAAAGGGTTAGGCACACCTATAAATATAAGAGTTTTTTATGAGAGCCATAAAAGATAAAATTGAGAAGTTGCACTTGGTCACAAAAACATTTGGTCAGCAAAAGACCCTGTTAAGATCTGAAAAGACAAACCAGAGATTCCAACAAGGGATGTACCCCTGATATGTAGAGAACTTCTTAAACTGCTCAGTAAGAAGACAAACCCTCCGGTTAGAAAATGGACATAAGACTGAGGCAGACACTTCTCCAAGCAGGACAAGTAGATGGGAAATAAATAACACATGAAAAGATGTCACATCCTTCCCTGTTAGGGGAAAACAAACTAAACCACTGCCAGATCTGACTGCCATGTGTCAACATGGCTACAGTGGCCACACTGACAGTGCCAAGTGCTGACACAGATGCAGAGCTCCCAGGGCTGTCTGTCCTGGTGGGAATAGAAAATGCTGTGGCTGCTCGGACGCACAGTTTGACAATTTCCTATAAAGTTGAACATATACTTAACATGCTATCCAGTGATCCCAGTCCTGGGTATTTATCCCAGAAAAATGAAAACATGTTTATACAAAGCTGTGCACACTACTGTTCTTAGCTGCTTCATTTGTAATTGACAAAAACTGGAATTGACCCAGGTGTCCTTCCTGGTAACTGGACATACAACTTGTACAACCATGTAGTGGAATGCTGCTGGGCAGCAAAGAGGATCAAGTCTCTGTTATGTCCAACAACTTGGCAGCTCTAGAAAGCATTATTATGTGGAGTGAAAAAAGGCCACTTTGAAATAATTACATTTGTTTGATTCAATATATGTAAAGTTCTAGTAATGACAAAAGTATAGTGAAGCAGAACAGATCAGTGGTTGCCTGGGTTTTGGCTTTGGAGGAATGAGTGACCATAAAGGGATAGTATACAGGAGTCTCCCTGGTGATCCTGCTTGTGCAGGTGGGTAGACAAATCTATACATGTGATACAATCCCATATATGACAAACAAACAAAGGGGTATAGGAAGACTGAGGCAGTTTATTAATAGGGTCTTGCCCACATCCGGCACTGGTTTTGATAAAGCCCTGTGGTTATGTTGAGTGCAAGCTGGTAAGGGTACACAGAAACTGTATGATTTCTGCAATTTCTCATGGAGCTAAAATTATTTCAAAGTTGTACACACACTATATACACATGCATTAGAGTTGATAACTATTAAATCTGCAACTATAAAAAACTAGAGTATGTAAATAGACCAATTAAAGGTGAGAGATTAAGAGGGATAAATGGTAATGGAAAAATACAATAAAAATTTTTAAATAAATAATTTTTTTTAAAAGTGAGAAAGTATCAGAGTGGATAAAAAAAGCAAGATCAATCTCTGTGCAGTCAACAAGACACCAATGTGAAATACAATACTATTGGCGAGTTAAAAATTAAAGGACAGAGATGAACACTAGTCAAAAGAGTGTCAGATGAAGTGGGCTTTAGGACAGGGAAAATGACCAGGGATAAGGAAGGACATTTTGTGATTAGAAAATGATCAGTTCACCAAGAGGACATATTAGTCTGAGATGTACATATATATCAAATAACAGAGTCTCAAAATATACAAAACAAACACTGATAGAATAGAATGAAGAAGAGAACAAATTCACAATTATAGTTAGAGATTTCAGCTCTGCTCTCTTGGTAACTGATGGACCAAGAATACAGAGGCAGGATAGAGGAGTACTGAACAGCACAGCCCACCAGGTGGATTCTACAGGTCACCCACCAAGCACAGAAGGGCACAACATCGCCTTCGTGTACACACAGGTTATTAGCCAAGGTAGGACATATTCTGTGCAAAAGAATGAAAGCCTAAATAATTTAAAATGATTGAAGTAATAAAAAGTATATTTTCTGTCCAATATAGAATTAAACTAGAAATCAGTAACCAAAGATAACTAGAAAATTTCCAAATACTTGAAAATTAAAACATGCACCTCTAAGTAATGTGCTGGTCAAAGAGGAACTTCCAAAGAAAATTAGTAAATATTTTGAACTCATATACATAAATGCATAAGATGCAAGTAAATCAAATGCCCCTAGTGAAATTTATAGTTCTAAGTACTAACCTGAGAAAAGGTCTCCAAGCAATCTAAGCTTCCACCATAAAAAAACTAAAAGAAAAAAGTAGAAGGAGGAAATAATAAAGTAACAGAAACCAGTGAAACTGAAAACGAACTGTAAGCCTCTTTAAATGGGATCACCTTAAATACAGACAGACAAAAACAGTCCTGTATCTTGAGAATTTGGAAGATATGGCAGTCCTTCGTTTTATTTCGGGGGGCGAGGGGGCAGGATTGTTTCTTTTCTTCTTCTTTTTTTTTCTTTTACTTTTTCTTTCTCTCTCTCTCTTTTTTTTTTTTTTTTTTTGGTATTTTTGTACAACCTTTTATTGGCCCTCACAAGACGCGTGTTTCCTCCGCCCTCTACTGGGAACTGGTTGATTTGCAAATTACACTGAGCCTGGGATAGAGAGGAAGGTCATCTAGCTTGGATGTGCAAACAGGTCCCATTTCCCCCAGAAGACCCAGGGGTCTCCAGCTCTTTCTGGCTAGCTGGGCGGTCTGCTGCTCCAGCTGAGTGTGTCCCTCAGACACCCCTTCCCACTCTAGCACACAGAAGCCCCCAGCAAACCCTCAGTGACCAAGTGAATGAATAAGGAGAGGTGAAATGAAAATGTTATCTTGGAAAAAAGGAAATATAATCCTGGTTATTTCATGAGTATCTTGAGTTTAAAAATCACTAAGTTCTGGATCAGAATGGCCTGTGAGACTGTAGAAACAGAGCTTGGTGCTCATTGTATGTACTCACCCAATCTTTAAGTCTGTACTGGATTTGCTCCTGCCCTCCTGTGGGCCCAGAGTTGTGCTAGGAACTGGGTGTTCAGTGTTGAATGAAGGAGATAAACATGTCTGCTGCCCCAGTGCAATAGAGCCAGGGCTGTGGGGGAGGACAGAGCCCAGGAAAGGTAGGACACTGGCAGTTAGGGAATGTAGGTAGAGGCCTGGCAGTGACTGCCATCAGCAGAAGGCCTCAGGCAGCAGGCTGGAAGGGAGGCCAGTGGAGCTGGGGAGAGTTCTGCAGGTTTGGTGAGGGATGGTACCTTTAGGCCTGGGGGCAGTGTTCTGGCCAGAAAGGAGCCTGGCTTGAATTACATGGGCAATGAGAAGATGCCCAAGGGTGTCAGCAAGGGGAGGACAGCCTGATTTGAGGTCCTGAAAGGTCACTGGTGATAAAAGGCAAGGTGTATCTCTGTAAGTTCCAATGCAAGAGCCGATGGCTACAGGGTATGACTATAGAGAGGCTGCGTCCTCTGAGAACGGCAACCAGGGCCATCAGGCACCAGGCACACAGTTCTCTGCCTGCCCTGGAGGGAATGGGTGCAGAGTCTCAGCGTCTCCCTGGGGCATGCAAGACCCACCTTACAAGAACTGGCCTTGGCCCAGTACTTACAGGAAGGACTGGAAGTCCTTTTCTCTTGTGTTTGTGATGTTTGGAGTCACCGTCACATTGTCACCACAAACTGGGGCAAAATGACACGGGCTTGTGCAATCCTCAGAGTCATGAGTAACCTCTGTATGCATCCCTAAACATTCTGCCTACACCCATGACCCCTGAGCTGTGCAGAATGGCTGGTGTCAAACAATGTCCTCTCACCAGGCCAGCCATGTACAAAGACTGTACATATCTCCAAGTACTGCTGGGCCCCAGAATGATCTGTATCTTCCTGGACAGGCTGAGTCCAAATTGTTAGTAGAAGTTCTCAAGGGATATGTCTGCCACAGCCCCTGGATGCCCAGTACCATATATACTGAAGTAAGCACTGAGGAAACATCCATGTGCAAGAATGTGTAAGTGTACATGTGCAAGTAGGTTAGTGGGTGGACAAGTTAGTGGCTGGGTGGGCACTTGTGAGTGCATGTATGAATAGTCGAATGTGTACAGGTGGGTGCAGGTGGGTGAGTGTGTGTGCTAAAGTAGATAATGTGTGGATGGGTGTGAGTGTATGCATGTGTAAGTGGGGGAGTACATGTGCAAGTATGTGGGTGTGAGTGGGTGCTTGTTTGAGTGTGCATGCATAAGTGGGTGAGTGTGAGGGGTGAGTCTGAGGGAGCGCATGTATGATTGGGTTTGTATGCAAGTGGGTGTGAGTGGGTGCTTATTTAAGTGCATGTGTGAGTGAGTGAGTAGGGATGGGTGTGAGTGAGTGCATATATGAATGTGTGGGTGTGCAAATGAGGTGAACCATGTGTGTGAGTGGGTGAGTGTGAGTAGGTGGTGTGTAGGTGGGTGGGTGAATGCATGTGTGGATGAGTGCATGTGTGAGTGGATGAGTGTGAATGGGTGCTTAGTTTGAGTGTGCATGTGTGAGTGGGTGAGTGAGTGGCTGCATGGGTGAGTGGATTAGTGTGTAAATATGTGAGTATATGAGTGTATTATGTGTGAGTGGGTGCATGTGTGAATGGATGAGTGTATAAGTAGATGTGTGGGTGGTAGGCTGGTGAAGGAAGGAGATATAGGCCCTCTGACTTAGCATTAAAGCCAGGAACTTGGTCTAAATGCTGCCCCCCAAGAGGAGCTGGAGATTTTTGATCTCTGATATTAATTTGTTTTAAACTTCGATGACTTCATACAGTGTCCAGATGGTTATTTTGTTCAATTATCAGAGGAAATATTTGGTCCCCTTAATCTGTTGTGAATTGAGAGTTATCTGGTACAATCTCAAGTCATAGTGGCTGCTTTCAAATAAATTTTGTATTTGAGTTAACTAGATTCACATGCAGTTGTAAGAAATACTAGATCCCAGGCTCCTCAGCTTCCCTCAGTCATAACACCTAGAATACAGCAGTGGGAATATCAGAACCAGGAAGTTGACACCAATACAGATAAGACACAGAGCATTACATCCCCACAGCGTCTCCATGCTGCCCTTTCATAGCCACACGCATTTTGTGTTTGTCTACACCCCCTTCTCAGCCCCTGTCAACCACTAATCTGTTCTCTATTTCTAGAATTTTCTCATTTCAAGAACGTTACATAAGTGGAATTACACAGTTTGTAACCTTTGGGGATTGACTTTTACTCTTGGCCTAATTCTCTGGAGATTCACCCTGGTTGCTGAGTACATGAATAGTTTGTTCCATTTTATGGCCAAGTAGTGTTCCATTACAAAGACATCTCCCCTCCTCCACCCTGGGCCATATGGCCACAAGTCTTCCTGTCCCTCCACATCCTCACTTCCCACAGTCTGCAGTCCCCCTCCACCAGCTCACTGTCCCCTCCCAATTTCCTTCTCAAGGAGGAAAGCAGGCCTGAATGGCAGGTCACTGTGGGGTGGTTGTTGGTTCCTGTTAATGGCAGCCTACCAGAATCCCTAATAGGTAGAGTGGGGGAAAGTCTGGGGCGGGAATTAGGATCGGTGGTTCCCCCGTGCAGCTTCACTCAAGAGGAATCTAGACAACCTCAAAATGCTGCTCCCAGGGACACCTGGGTCTCCCAGATCATGTCCTAAGGGGCAGTACACCCCATCCAGGTGACTCCAAAGCACAGGCCTTCTTTCTCTGCCACTGCAGGTTGGCCATGTGAGCACTGGGGTACAAGGTGGGCACTGGGCCCCCAGGTAGGCACTAGGCTACAGGTGAGGCACTGGATTTCCAGGTGAGTACTGCACTACCAGTTGAGGCACTGGGCCACCAAGTGAGCACTAGGGTTTAAGGCAGGGCAGGGCCTCCTTTCCCAGAGTGGAATCTCACAGCTGCACTGCCCTTCTAGGACCGGATGCCTGTATGACTGCTGCCCTGGCAGCAGTTCTGGAAAGTAAGGGTGACAGTTTTTCTCAGAGCTTCCCCCAGGAGCCTTCACAGTCCCCAAGTGCTACTGCCTGAGGACTCATCCTGGCCTACGACTAACCCCCAGATGGCTTTACTTTGCAGGGACGGGGGTTTTCCCATGACAGCCCTGCTCTGCGGGCCCTCTTCTGGTTCTATCTCCTATTACTGTTATCATAATGATTTTTTGACAGGCCTGTCCTGTTTATCCCTGCCTATAGGACAGCACACTGCCTACAGCTTAGTAATTGCCAAGGAAATACCTGTTGAATTAACAAAGTTATTAATTACCAATGCCCTATGAGGCAAATTTCAATCTGCGTCTTGCCTTTCTGTGTTCCTGGAGGAAGGAGCTGGTGTGAGAGCAGCCAGTGCAGGCTCAGGCCCTGGCCTTTGATACCTGACTCCTGTGCCCCATCAGGGCTGCCTGTGCCCCACAGGGGTGGGCCGTGTCACAGTGGGGCTGGCTGTGCCACATGGAGGCAGGCTATGTGGTTCCACTGAGCCACCCAGGAGCGGCCATCAGCAAGCATTCTCAGGTGTCTTCCACCTACACATGTCTGCTCAGCAACAGAATTTTCCTGCGCAGTGACTTGCACCCTCCTGCCGCCTCTTAACTTCAGTTTCAGCCCTTTCACAGAATCACCCATTGAAGCTGACTTCTTAAATCTGTCACTAGTTTTAAGTGAAATTTAAACGAATGTGTTTTACATATAGGGAAAGAAATAATGTATATATGTGATGATTACAAAGCTTGCATGTCCAGTCACCCTTGTATGTTTGCTTCCTGAAAGTTCCTTCCTGAGTCTTCATCTCTGGAGCCAAAGTGGTGGTGGACTTGGGGGAGGCAGAGTGTGGGCAGGAAATCTCCAAGTGGCTTGGGGCCAGCTCCCAAGTGCTGCTAGGGACAGCAGCACAGATATCAGTGCCTTCTGTTTTGTTCCCTTTGACTGGAGAAGAATTATTAAGTCACATAAAGCCTGGGGTATCTTTAGAAATTGTAAAGATTTTCCTCCCCACCTCTCTCTTGATGCTTCATTTGCAAAGACATGTCTCAGATAGGAACATGGGAGTCTGCGTGCCTGGCTCCCTGCAGACCTAGATCAAAGGGGCTCCTCCAGCCACAGACTGGCTTGCAGAAGGGCCACAGAGCAGGAAATCTGGTCTTTATCACAGGCAGACTCAGCACTCCCAACAGGCAGCATGGGAATGTGGGCCATCTGCTCACCCCAGTGTCACATCAAGCCCTCCCCTTAATTTCCCAGTGCCCCACTGCCATCCTTTCCCTCTCTCCTTCCAGTGCTACTCTTGGAAAGGATTTGCAGTGGTGTGAAGAGACCCAGCTCTCCCTTTAAGTCACTTTGTGGTTTTGAACAGTCCATACCTTAGTCTCCCTGCTGTGTGCTTGTGGGATTACTTTGAACTAGCTACAAATATTTGTTGCTTTAAGTGCCCCTTGGCCTTAGGGCACAGGTGTGGGAAGAACATTTAAGTACCTGGAGAATTCATCTAGATCTGGAATTACAATCTCACAAAACCTACCTCTGTTCCCACTAATTCTCTCCAGCCTGGCATCAGAGGGCAAATCTTTGAAAACCAGGGGGAGCTCTTACAAGTAAATGTACCATCTGAAGGCTACTGCTGCCCTACCTGGCGGACTTGAGACCAGTTCCCACCAGTGGATACTCTGGCTCTAGAAATGCTCAACACAGGAAACCAGGGGATTTCAGGTTTGGATCATCTCATTATAGATCCAATGGAATTGAATAAGGGTACTGTGTCTGCCATTGCACTGCAGTCATGTGCCAGCCCACAGGATTGGAAAGATCAGTGGGCTTGAAGAAGCGACTCGGTTGTCAGGTCTCCTTCCTCTTGGCTTGTGGGAGTGCTGGTGTGCTGCCCCCAGAAGACCAGGTCTGAGCCAAGCACTGCTGAGTACTTGCTCTGTAACCCATAGCGCAGGAGCCCTTGTCAAAGTTGTCAGTGCCTGAGCGCTCCCAATTTGGTGTTTACTTTCTAGACCTAGACTCAGAAATGATGACAACATTTTGAAATCATCATTGTAACTAAACAATTGGAGA
>PVKM010011540.1:0-33054 GCA_004027735.1 Carollia perspicillata
AATGTCACATCTAAAAGATGAACACCTCAATGGAAAAAATCATTCTCTGGAAACCTAATGGGATTTTTTTATAATATAAAAACAATGTGTATTTGCCTTCCCAGAATAAACTGAAAGTGTTGTCTTAGCAATTTTTACATACTGTTTTTGGTAGCTGAATAATGAATATTTTAATGCACTTTGTACATTAACAGGTTTTAAATAAAAGCGTCTAAAATTCATGGTCTCCAGGTACCAATAAATACTACAGTTTGCCTTACAATGTTAATGTAAAGCATTTACCAGAAGGACAATATTTCCATGAATATAATGTTTTTCAGTATAAAGCAATTCCTACTCAAATTTTCACTGCAAGCCATTTAGGTTATGTTTTGACTATTTTTATAAAGACAAGGGATTATGTTATAATTTCGTTGTGGAAGTCTCACTCTTTGCTCACTTAAACCATTGTGGATGATACCAGTTATGTCCATGTTGTCATATTTACCAGAAAATATGTATATGGTGGAAGTCCACATTGTTTACTTTCATTACTGTAGTGATGTAGAAACGATTTCCATGTGGAGTTTTTTTGAAAGTCTAAAAAATATATGGTATACACACTTGCTGCAGTACAATTCTTTAAATGGATCAGGGTCACAGTGTTTTGTTTTTGAGGTCCTTCACAAGAAGCATTGTAATTCAGGGGAGAAAAAGACGGCAGTGCCAATTAAATTAATACAGCAAAATCGATGCAGTGCCAGCTGAGGCTGCTGGGTCCGTCATGTGTATGTCAACAGTGCTGTCGCCATCTTGAGATTCTTACTAGTTTTGAACAAAGGGCCTGCATTTTCATTTTTCACTGGGCCTCAGATGATGCAGCCAGTCCTCATAACAAAACTCAGAAATATGGCACCTCTCTTCTTGGTGGATACAAATGAAGAAACCTGGATCTAATGTCAAAGTGGCTGGCCGTATGATTCAAGTAGGAATCTAAATAGATTAATATGAGAAAGAGCTTGGATGAAGATTTTCTTCCCAGCATTAAAAGAAAATTACTTCAAAAACTGACTGCAAATAGTAATGACGGTTTCTGCTGGAGAAGAGGAAAAGAGCAGATGACAAACAGGCATTTTATTATGGTACTGATATATTGATCTTAAACTTGCCAACAAACCAAACCAGCACCCTCCAGTGAACGTGAAATTCCATTTTGGCTCCAGGCATATATGCATTGCTTACAGAGACACACGTATATGCTCACGTGCATGTGCTTTTAATGTTGGGAAGTTGATGATCTATCTGGTCTGCCCTTATAAAATGTTAAGAAGAATGCAAAGACAATAATGGGGGAGGGAGGTTATTTTCAAAATAGTGCTTCTCGACAAGGGGGCAGTTGGTCAATGTCTGGAGTCATTTTTGGTTGTTTGAACTTGGGAGAGGGTGCACCCGGAATCTCGTGAATAGAGACCAGGAATGCTGCTCAACCTCCTACAATGCACAGCACAGCCATGACAAAGAATTGTCCGGCCCAAAATATAAGTAGTGCCGCCGATAAGAAACTCTTGTTCTTTGGGGATTTTTTAAAGCAAAATTCTCACAAATATTTTCTACTTTTCCTGTCATTGAGTCAATGCCTGACATATCAAAAAGAGAAGAAAAGTGGACACCAAAATCTTCACTGCACTGGCTCCTTCACTTTCAAAAATATTTACAACATCATGATGAAATCTGGAAGCTGAAAAGCAATCCAAGCCAGTGTAAATGGGAGTCCACTGATTAGTGTCATGAAGATGTGATGGTGATTTGCTGAGTTTGTAAATGGAAAGTCGGTTCTCTGTGTTGCTCTTTTCACCTGGACAAATTCAGTCCCTGGTACTCGAGTCACACTGCCAAGACCTCACCCAGCCCAGGCTATTATTCTCTTCATTGCTGTTGTTTTCTGCTTCAAAATAAAATCATTTTTGTGGTTCCAAGGCCCTCTGACTCTGCCCGTCTCTGTTCCTTTTCTTCATTTTGTGTTTTCACATTCATGATTTCCACAAATATTTATCCAACTTACTACTTTGCGACATATAATCTATTTTCCTTTTTGCCTGAAATTTGCTTGTGCGTAGACATCCTGCTCTCTTCATTCAAAATACGGTTACTTTACAAGACTCAAAATAGTACTCAGGGATTTAAAAAAAAATAAAGGAGAACCTGTATGGCAGTGAATACCTGGAACAAGAATGGCTTGATTTTGAGTCTTATAGGTGGGGTGGAGGAGGGGAGGGGAGGACAAGGATGATTTGAGTGGAGGAGTTGAGGGTCTTTACGGTGTGGTCTGGAACACTCCCAGCAGTTGGTCCATAAATCTATCCTCAACCCCATCCCCTGGTTCACAGAACTTGACTTTCTCATTACAGATGCAGGCCCCTTTGATCTAAGTCAGTGCTGTGCAGTATGGTCATGGGTCTGCAGCATCAGCACCACCTGTGAACTTGTTGGAACTGCCAGTTCTGCAGCCCTACTCCAGGCCTACTCATCAGAACCTCAGGGGACAGGACCCAGCAAGCAGAGTTCTAACAAGCTCTCCAGGGGGTTCTGATATTAGCAAAAAATTGTGAAGGGCAGCTCTGAAGGGCTTTATCCAGTCTCATATCCCATATGAAAATGCACTTAGATCCTGAAATGTGTTTTCAAGGTAATGTGCTTTATAATCAGCATGATGTAGTGCAGTGTTTCTTAACCTGACTGAGCATTACAACCACTTCTTATTTTTTTACAAATGCTGATTCCTGGATCCCATCCTGAAAGATTGGAGATGAAGTCTAGAGTATGGCCCAGCACCCTGTACAATTTTGGGGAGTGATTTTAAAGTGCAGCCAGGATAGGCAGCCGATGTTTATAAAGGTCAGATAGTACATATTTTAGGGTTTGAAGGCCATACTGTCTCTGTGGTAACTACTCTGCAACTGTAGAGTGGAAGCCGCCATAGAGGATCTGTAAATGAATGGGTGAGGCTGTGTTCCAATGAAACTATTTACAAACAAGCATGAGGCTACATTTAGCTTCTGCTGTATTTGGCCACCTCCTGCTGTAGCAAATAGGAAACCAGAAAAGCCAGCGCTCATGCCTTCTGTCACTACCAGAACCAATAAACAAAGATGGATTGAATCTTTATGGGCACTTTATTCGGATGGCTAGCAATCTGAGCAGATGACAGGTTATGTACCCTAACAAACCACCTTACATTCTAGTTCAAACTGACCCTTTTGATAAGGACAAGAAAAGTGTAAGTAAGGGGTTTGGAATTCAGGGAAAAGGGGTTTGGAAATCAGATAAAATGCTACAACATTCTTCTGTGTCCTGGGCAGTGGTCTATGTGTGTCCAGGGTGGTGGGTGTCTCGCCCTGAGCACAACGGCTCAGACACCATCTCAATTGCTTGCGGTCCTGGGACACAAAGGTGGAACTGCCTGTGGTCTCCTGGCATCATGGTGGGTCATACCTTCAGTTCTTGAAATAATAGCTTCGCATGCATTGTCTGTTAAGTTTATTGACTATTATCTAAAACTGAAATTTTCCAACTCTTGAGTCTCCCATCAGACACTGTACTAGACTGGCAGCACAAAGCCCTCAGGGCATGCTCTAATGGTCCCATTCTCACTCACTGACAACTCAGCCAGGTCCCCTCATAGCTCTGGGCCTCGGTGAGCTCTCCAGTCCTTTCCATCTTTGAATCACATCAATTCTGAAATCACAGAACTCATGGAGAATTAGAGTACTTAAGACAAGGCCACTCACGGGTTATTAGAAGATTCTTTTATTCAACAGAGTAGGGTATGTGAATTCTAATGACTAGATTTGCCTCCCTCATAATTTTAACTTGAATCAGCCCTTCTCTGAAGTGACAGGTGTGTAAAATATATTCCCTGTAATAAGAGTTTTGAAGTGCATTTAATTTGAACTTTGAAACGGAACAGACATTGCTGTAATTAATCACCTTTCAAAGTCAACTTGAAGGGCATGTCAGACTCCAGAGAGTAGCCTACCCTCTTTTTAAAATTACTTTTAAAATGTAGACATAAAATATGTTGAAGAACATAGTTGCTTGTGATTATAGTAGGAGCATGAAAAGGGAGTCATGTGGAACTTGCCAAGTCCTTTTCCCATGAGCATCATTCGTACTGTGGGATGCACATTCAAGAATGTAAAATAAAATGGGGTTGAGGACTTATAGTTGTGTTGTCTTAATATGGACGATTTATGGAAAGGAATTCAGGTCTCCCTTTGGATCTTTTTCAGCCATGTTCTAAGAGAATTATAAAAGCGTGATTAAATAGGCAGTATAGCAATTAACAAGCAAATCTGTCACAGCCAAAAACCAATTACTAATTAAGGAGAGACAGAAAAAATGATTTAATGAACACTGGTTCTTTTGCACGGTCTATTTATTCTCAAAGCTCAATTTTTTATTATGTTCATTCAAAGCTGTTCAGTTTCATTTTATCCCACCCCTTCCATAACCTTATTCTTCAACATCTTCCCTCTTTCACCTCCTCTTTTCTGTCAAGTTTCTCGAAGGGCCGTTCAGATGTTCTGCTTCTGTTTCCTCACCTCGATACCTTCCCATACTCCATCAGACATTCAGTGTCTTCAACCTCCTCAAACAACACTGACTGATGTGAAAAACTGTCCATAACATCACATAGTCCCATCCATGTTTGGCTTCATTGTGACACACAGCATCTCATGAGACATTGACCACTTCAGTTCCTTCCTAATCTGTTCTTAGACAATGCCATCCATACTATCTCCTCCTTCACCATTTTGTGCAAGTTCCCCCGATTTTAAATCTCTACATCTAATTTCTCTACTGAGCTCAACCCCATTTAATGACCTCTTTTTAGATGCCTAAAGGGCACCTCAAATTTGACATGTTCAACACTGCACTTAATGATCTTTCCACACAGAATCTTGCCCTATCCAACCAGTGTCATTAATCGAAATCCAGAAACTCATATTTGTCTTCCTCACCCTCCATGTCCAATTCATCATCAAGTCCTGTTGGTTTTATCCCTTAAATATCTCTTCAACTGACTCACTCCTCTCCACATCTACATGTGCCCTCTAACTTTGGTGTCCCACCTTCTTCACAGTTCCATCCAATTTCCCAGAAACCAGTCTCCCTATTCTTTATGACTGCATCAGAGTCTCGGCCTCCTTTCTCATTTCTTCTTGGTAGTTGAGTTCTCTGCCCTTGAACTCGCTGTGACATGATATCCAGCACATACTCTGAACTTAGGCAGCAGCAGCCCTCCTTTTGGAATTTCCCCCAATGCCTATATTGCCTGTTTGTTCAACTTGACCTTATGTCATTAACTGGGCCTGCTGCCATGCTTCTTTTCCTGGGTTGATTTCTCTTTTTCCTTTATTCTGAGTCTGTTCCCATGTTCCCAGATCTAATGCCTTTCAACCCCTTTAAACAAACTGCTCACACCCATGTTTTCCAAAGACATGGTGACTCAAGAACAACTCTAGGCTCATTTATCCTACACTATATTTAATCTACAAGAAAACTCACTTTAAATACTAAAGATATATATGGATTAAAAGTAACAAGAAGACAAATGATATAGCGTGCAAAACACTAATTAAAAGGAAGCTGGAGTAGCTATGTAAATAGCAGACAAAGTAGATGTCCAAACAATGAACATTCCCTGAGAATTGATTCATTTAATAAGTAAAGCACAATTTCATTCTATTCCCATTTACCTTCATGCCCAAAAGAACAAGAGCGACAGCAATGACAGGGTCGGTTGAAGAAAACAGTGTCTGGAGTTGGAAACTTTGCAGCAGGCCTAAAAAATGGAATTGGCTATTCAGCCTTTTGGTTGGGTCTATTGCTTTTTAGAACCTGTTGTTAGTACCCAATAAATAAGTTACTGTAGATGGTGAGAGATGAATAGCCTTGGTTTAAATTCCCATGTCAAGCCTTGTGAATCCAGTTTGGTGAGACCAGATTCAGAAGCATCAAGAGACAGACAGGAATGAACATCCAGCTGTCAGTGTGGAACAATGAGTCCAATCAAAGCTACTGACCTTTGGCCCCTGGGGAACTGGTCCACACAGAGAAATGAGGGGAGGTGTCCAAATCACAGCATCTGTTATCCGTTGCCTCTTGCTCCCTTCCCGCATTCCAAAACTGGCATTCAGGACATCCTGAAATGGAGAAGGTTGCTGTTGGGGGTATGTTTGAAACCTTCAAATGATTGACTGGAAGCAGAAGTGCCAGGGCATGAACCTTCAACCCTAGAGTTCATGGGGGCCAACCAGCCTGCAGAGCCCAAGCCCTTGATCCCGCCGGACAGGCAGTTCTCATTAAGCAATGCCGCTAGATTTGGTGCCAAAAACAGAAGGCTGCCTGCTCCCTCCTGAGCCTGGTTTCTAGGCCCTGAAATACATGTATTTTATTTCATTTCCAAGTCAATCAATCTTTTCTTGGTGGAATTTTTCAAGCAATGCTAACACTTGTTGAGCAACGGATGAGAGTAACATTTTCCTCACATATAGCCACATGGGAAACATCCGGGGCATGAAGGACAAGCCCAGAGAAAAACTACAGGTCTCCCACTCCCTACAGGGAACCAGGCAGGAGAGACCCTTCTGGACCAACACAGAAGTACCACTCTGGGCTTATGTTTGTATGAGTTCCGACAGTGACTGCACATGCTGGGGCAGACTTTCAAAGGTGGCTCATTCTTTCTGAGGTTTTTGCCCTTAACACCAGGGAGTCCTCTGGGATAGCTCTGACCGGAGGAATATCAACACAGCTCATGACAGCATCCGAGACACAAATGTGAACGATTTTCCTTAATGCTGTCAGGCACAGTCATCAAAAACATCACCCAAGTGGAATGGCTAGGCTCTGGGTTGCAGGAAAATTCCACGGCAGGGAAACTGAAATCATGACACCTTTACAGCTCTGGAAGGAAATGAGATGACTGAGTGTTAAAATGCCCTGGTGAATTGGGTAAAAATTAGGAAGTTGTTCATTCTTACTAATTATAGTCTGGGTGTCAAGTTTTCATTTTCAATTTAGGCAAGATATTACAAACTTCGCTTGCTTATGTATTTTGGCTCTAATGAGATTACCAAATATATTCTTCTACCCTCATGAACACACAGGACAGGAAAGGCAGTACCTGCTAAATATATTTTCCATACACGCTTTTTTTCCCCTCACCTCACTCATTCCATGGACAAATTCCTCTGATGCCCTGTTGTTATCAGTCAGTCTTTTCCCTAGCTGTCCCTTCTGTGAAGCAAAAGTTCTCCACCTCAGCATGATGGACACGTGGGGTTGGATAATTCCTTGTTGGGGGGTTGTCCTGTGCACTGTAGGATGTTGAGTAGCATCCCTGATCTTTGCCCACTAGATACCAGTAGCATCCCCCTCCCAACTGTGACAACCAAATATCCAAATATGTCTCCACACAGCACCAAATGTCTTCCAGTGCCAAATGTCTCACTCCTGTTGGAGAACCACTGGCCCAGATGAACACTTTAATCATAATATCAACGCATATCATTAGAATTTTATAATGTTATATAAATGTTCTATCATTGTAACATTTCTTCTGTCCACAAAATCTTCTTATGTCACCTTCCTACCAATTTTCCATCCCTTCCTCTTTGCTCCCAGGCCACTGAATCACTTGTAGGTTGTTTATTGAGAATGTAGTCATTGTGAAGCTCACTAGTTCAACTTCCCTGGTGTGCTCAAGGGCCTATCAGTAAAGTCAAGAGAGAGGTAGGTGGGGATGTGGAAAGAATAAACACCTCCAGCTTCTCCTTCGATCTGGAAGCTGCCAATGAGCGAATAACCAAGAGATCTGACTCTAGATATACCTGGAATTCAGGTAGAGAAGTTTTGGTTATTCGCTCATTCGCTTGTACTTACTGACAATATTATGCAAATTTTTTCCTGTGGGTGGAAAAAAGAGATTGACATAACAATGTGTGTTTTTAAAAATACCAAAAACAAATTTAATAAGCTCTCAAACTATTTCTTTGCACTGCAGAAGTGGATTATTTTCAGAGTTTCTTGCAGCACAAGAAATACTGGCATCCTCACTTTCCAAATTACACCTCAAGGTAAGATATTGCCTATGATCATGGCTATACTTTGGCTCTGCTGTCAGGAAATTAAGTTTGTCTGCCCAAAGCTAATGAGAGAATAGTTTTTTGTTTGTTTGTTTGGCAACAGCTATAAACATATTCTACATAGAATATGGGGACGTACATTTTGATTAGCCCCAAAGTATAGCTATTATCTTTTCTTTCTTCCTCTATTACACAGTTCAGAAGAACGCACCCATTTCTCCCTTCCCCAAGGAATTTTTTCCTATTAGAACATAAGCTCCATGAAGGTAGGGATTGGGCTTGTTACTTCTTAATACATCTGGTACCTAACACAGCCCCTAGTTTGTTGCATATCTTCAGCAAATATTTACTACAAGTGTTATAAGAGATAAAGCTGGCTCTCTGTTCCAGACCCCAGATAACTCCCTGCTGACTTCCGAACCCCAGACAACCACCTGCTGACTAATCGACTCCCTGTCCCGGGCCCAGATAATTTCTGCCCTCTGCTTCTGTGTCCTTGGCTTCCACATTCCTGTGCTCCCTGCTTGTACCACATGACCCCTCCTCTCCCCACCTTGCTAGAAGAGTATTTAACCACCCACCTAACCCCTCCTCGGGGCCCAGAATTTGGAGACTGCCTCCTCTGGGTCCATGTGCATCAATAAAGGCTTACTCCATCACCCCAAATCATGTAAGAGTCCATTTTTCCACAACACAAGTAGGAAGAAAAGAAGAAGAAAGACAAGGAAGGAGGGAGGAAGAAGGGAAGGGAGAGAGGAAGAAAGGAAGGAAAGGAGGGACAGAGAGAGATAGAAAAGAGGGGTAAAAGGAGAGATGAAGGAAAGAAAATAGAAAGAAAAAAGAAAAGGAGGAAAGGAGGGATAATTAATATCAATGTTAGATTTATATATTATTTAATTCAAATTTCTTTCAAGATCTAAAAAATTTATACTACTAACAATAAGCCTCATTTGTTGCTATCTAACCCAGAGATTAGTAGCGCTTTTGGCATTCAACACCTTATATAGAGCAAAGCTGGTTCAGATGGTCCAACAGATGTGAGGATTCTTTTTTTACCTTTCTTTTTTAAGCATTTTTTATTGATTACGCTGTTGCAGTTTTCCCAATTTTTCCCCTTTATCCCCCCTCCACCCTGTCCCCCATCCCTCCAGCATCCCCCCCTTAGTTCATGTCCATAGGTTGTACATATAAGATCTTTGAGTCCTCTGTTTCCTATACCATTTTTATCTCTCCCCATATATTTTATGCCTACTAATTATGCTTCTTCCTGAACCTTTTTCCCCCTATTCCTCCCTTCCCCTTCCCACTGAACTCCCTCCATGTGATATCCATTTCTCTGATTCTGTTCCTGTTCTAGTTGTTTGCTTAGTTTTTGTTTTTGTTGTTTTTCTTTTTGGTTCATTTGTTGATAGTTGTGAGTTTGTTGTCATTTTACTGTTCCTATTTTTTATCTTCTTTTTAAAAAAGATTTTATTTACTTATCATTAGAGAGGAAAGGAAGGAGAGAGGGAGAGAAACATCAATGTGTGGTTGCCACTCATGCACCCCCTGCTGGGAACTGGCCTACAACCCAGGCATGTGCCCTGACTGGGAATCGACGCATATCGTTGGACAATGTATATGGCAGTTGTTTGGTTCGCAGGCCCGCACTCAATCCATTGAGCCACACCAGCCAGGGCTATCTTCTTTTTCTTAGATAAGTCCCTTTAGCCTTTCATACAATAACAGCTTGGTGATGATGAACTCCTTTAACTTCACCTTATCTGGGAAGCACTTTATCTGCCCTTCCATTCTGAATAAAAGCTTTGCTGGATAGAGTCATCTTGGATGTAGGTCCTTGCCTTTCATAACTTGGAATACTTCTTTCCAGCCCCTTCTTGCCTGCAAGGTTTCTTTTGAGAAATCAGCTGATAGCCTTATGGGAACTGCTTTGTATGTAACTGTCTCCTTTTCTCTTGATTCTTTTAGGATTCTCTCTTTATCTTTAGTCTTGGGTAACTTAATGATGATGTGCCTTGGTGTTTTCCTCTTTGGGTCCCACTTCTTTGGGACTCTCTGGGCTTCCTAGACTTCTGGAAGTCTATTTCCTTCACCACATTGGGGAAGTTTTCCTTCATTATTTGTTCAAATAAGTTTTCGATTTCTCGTTGTTGTTCTTCTCCTTCTGGTACCCTTATAATTCAGATATTGGAACATTTCAGGTTGTCCCAGAGGTTTTTAAGTCTCTCTTCACTTTTTTTAATTCTTGTTTCTTCATTCTGTTCCAGTTGGATGTTTATTTTTTCCTTTTGTTCCAAATCATTGCTTCGAGTCCTGGTTTCCTTTCTGTTACTGTTGGTTCCCTGAATATTTTGCTTTATTTCATTTTGGGTATTTTTCATTTGTTTTTTCATTTTTTGATCAAGCCCAATCAGATCTGTGAGCATTTTGATTTTCAGGGCTTTAAATTCTCCATCAGCTAGGTTGGCTAGCTCCTCATCACTTAGTTCTCTTTCTGAGGTTTTGCTGTGTTCTTTCATTTGGGCCATATTTCTTTGTCTTGGCTTACCTGATAAGTTGTAATGGGGCGGGGCTCTAGGTATTCACCTGGGCAGAGCCCAGAGCTCTTTCCTGCACTGTGGTGCTGCCTGTGGGGGAGGGGCCAGAGAGGGAACAACCCAGCTCGCCTGCTTGTCTCTAGCACACTTTCCAATGTATGAGACTGGGATGGCAACCACCATAGTCCACAGTCAACTCTGACTCTCAGTTTCCCCTTAAGTCAGCCCTGCCCATGCATCCCACAGCCTTGCCACAGTCAGCCCCGCCTGCCAGGTCTGCTGCCTTGCCTTGGTTTTTCTGAGCTGGCCCATGTGGTCCACTGCCTTACAGGTCTGGTTGTTCTGGTTGCATTTTTCTTTAATTCCTTGATTGTCAGGGTTCCATGCAGTTTGATTTTCTGGCGCTTCTGGTTGTTTATTGATTTTAGATTGGTTGTCATCCTCCTTTTGATTGTGTGAGTAAATGAAGGGTTTTTACCTACGCCTCCATCTTGGCCGGAACTCCCAAGAGATGTGGTTGAATGCACACTGACCGCAAGAGAAACTAAGCAACTATGACAAGTTGGTAGATGCTCAACTTTGTGAGTTACACATATTCTGATTAACTTATTATTAGAAAAGAGGACAAAGGCTTCTGCTTTGGAGCCATAAAAAAGAAACAGAATTAGAATAAAAGAGCAAGGTTAAAAGTCCTCCAATCCATTCCATGACCTTCCAGCAAAACCAAAAATTATTTTTTATTTTCCTTTTCTACAGATTCTTGAAGATAACTCTACTTCTTGAAAGGTCCTCTCTAAATTGCATCAATTTTTCAACTCTCAAATTCAGTCTCTTTTCTCCACTCTAGTGAAGTATATTTATTGAAGAAAATTTTGAAAAATATCAAAGAACACAAAGAAGAAAAATGAATGCCTATGGTGTTACAGGAATCATTTAATCAATGAAATTTTTTATTTCTGAAAAAAAAATTTCTGCTACATATTATATGAATCATTCTGCCTTTACATCCTGATTCAAAATCCACTTCTTTATTCACCATTAATGAGAGTGTTGTATATTTTTGAAGTGTGTTTAAAAGTCTTATTTTAGGACATGGGCCAAAAGGCAAGGTTCTCCAACTCATTAACCTGCTCCATAAACTTTAAAACACTGTTTCCTACAGGAGAAAAACATACCTGGGAATAGAGTTACTATTTTAATTCTTTCCTTCTATTTCAAGACCAGTTTATCCCCATTTCATCTGAATGAAAATTACTTGAGAACGTTTCCTCCCTTGTGCAATTGGGACTTAACAATTTAATTCTGGTTAAGAAATCCAATTGCTTCACTCAGTCAAAGAACCAGAAGCTAAACAAAAATTAAGAACCAAAGGAAATCCGTCATGATGGTGTAGGGAGTCCCATGAAGGGTGTCGCCAATCAGAGAGACTTTTGGATGGATTGCACCTTCTGACCTCATTTGTTAACTCTGCACAGTTTCCTCAGGCTTCTACCGTAAGAAGAAGGAAAGAGATAGCCCTTGTATAGTGTTTGTCCACAGCTATCTCCCAACCTTGTCCTTTCCAAAGAGGACTGGGAATTGTTGGATTCAGTTTGTATGAATTTCATTTGTTTTTCCACTTCAGGATTATGTTCTTTGGCTGGGAACTTGGGAATTCTGCTTCTGCAGGCTTCAGCCTGAAAGCCATCACTTCTCCAACTTATCCAGGTGGGAGCTGGAGTCCAGGCCACTCAAGGAGCCTTCTCAGCTTCCAGGGGGCCTGAAACCAGGGCTTCCTGCTCTGCATGGGGAAGCCTGCTCATGGATCCGGAGGGGGGCTGCTTTCCTGGACCTAGCGCTGGGTTCATGCCCACATTTTAATGACAGGCTGGAGCCAAGTGCTTTTGCTGATTGGGAAAGCTATATGCTTGCTTAGGGCTTTTTAGTCATAAAAAGCCTTTGCAGGCTTTGTTCCCAGGCTGTTTCCACCTTGGCCTTGGGGTTTTGAGCTTAATAGTCTGCACACTGTTATCAATGGTCAAAATGCTCTGCCAACATATTAGGGCTCTCCAGTGTGGTCTGGCCTTGCACAGAATCAATAAAAGACATAACCTCTTTCTCAAAAACCTTGTGCCCCAAAAGCCTGGTAAGCATATGTAGATATGAATGCCGATAATCAATCATTGACAAACATCTGAAACGTAGTAAAACCTTGTTAATCCACTGTTGCTGATCCCAAATAGCATGTAATTCAAAGCAACTGCTGTTCCTGCCCTCTATTTTTATTTAATGAATATATTAAATAACTCTAAACTGGTGATGGGAGGTGTATTTTTTCAAATCCCTGGCATTTCCAATTTTTAGGATGTTGCTCTAATTTTATTTTCATGATTAAGTAACTGACATTATTTTTCTGTATCCACCATTGAAGTTCTCCCTAAGAAAATTTTTCATTGGAGCTACAATGGCATTAGTGTTCTCAGGAGAAAGCTAAGTCTCACATTGTCCAAAGAAGTTGTTAACGTCAGCTAGAAATCCAAGTGTGGTTAGTGACTCCATTTTTAAAGAAATTTCTATGTGATTTTAAAAATGATACATGTTTATGGCAGAGAGTTTCGAAAATGAAGAACACCATGAAGGAAAAACAAAAAAAAATATGTCCATGATCCCATATGAAGAGAAAACACTGGTTTATTTACCTTAAGGTCATGGAGATGTTTACCAGAAGAGATGGTGTAGGGTAAGTGGAGGCAGTCTGGCTTCCTCACCCAGGTGTCTGCGGAACTAGGGGAAGCAGTGTTCCCATAGCCTTGGAGGGGCCTGATAACCAGTGTTCTCACAGCCTTGAGACTGGGTCCAATAAACCATTCACATAACATGAAGTGGGCTTGCATGCACAGAATTATGTTATGTTATGTAATGTTCTGGCATTTTTCTGGCTTTTTCCCCCTCTAGTACTTAAACAGGTGGGGACTCCCTGCTGGGGTTGATGATGATGAGAGACACCCAAGGGGACAGGGGGCACGATGAGGGCCACACTGGGGAGCAGGGGCCATGGCATGAGACATGCAGATTGACATGCAGCTTGCAGTGTGCATGGCTTGCCCACCAATAAAGGCATGCCAGACATCCCAATGTCTCCATGAATATCTTTCCATCTACATGAATACCATGAACCTGCCTGGCTTTGAAGGGTGGCAGCACAGATGGAGAGAGTAAGAGAGAAAGACAGAGTCCTTTATTATCTGCTTTTTTCACTTATCAAAAAATTGATACCTCCTTTACACTAATTTGAATCCAGAGTAGAGAATTTAGTCACTGTTGACAACATCATTATGAACTCTATTTTTCACAAAGCAGAATTCATTATAAATTAGACACACTCCAATTTCAATTTCTGAAATAAATACTTATTCCAAGATGGCCCCTCTCACAATAAGTGAAAATACACACTGAGACCCAAGGACAATTTTATATGCTCATTCCTACATTGAGGGAGATTGTGGTTCTCAACTTGTGGTGATTTTGTCCCCCAGGGGACATTGGCAGTGTCTAGAGACATCTTCGGCTGTTACAACTTGAGGGGCAGGCAGGGTGTTACTGGTATCTAGTGGGTGGAAGCCAGGGATGTTGCTAAACATCTTACAGTGTACAGGACATCCTGTCAGAGAAAAATGATTCAGCCCCAGGTGTTCATAGTTCTGGGGTTGAGAAACCCTGAGTTAAACTCATCCCATTCTTATCCATAGGGAATCACAGTTTGAGAGGCCACAGAGATTCAGAGAGAACAAGAGACCAAACTGCCTGCCCTTCCAAGGACTTGGAAGGAAATAATTCTGACAGTATAGCATAATGTTTAGAAGCACTGGTGTGAAGATTAAATGAGTATGAAACAGTGTAGTGCCTGGCACATTGTAAAGTCACTGTTGCCACTGTGGGCTAAATCCAGTAACTTTTGACATTTGGCTTCCAAACTGAGATGCACACTTGAGATGTCCTCTAGCCATGAACAAGTCGATAAAGGGCTCAGGAAAAAAATGTAATCATTTCTTTAAGAGTTCATTTGTGTTCTAAACAAGAGCAATGCATCATGTGGATGGAAGCCTTTTCTTGGTCACCATTGTTCTGTAATCACGGTATAATCAAGTGGTCTAAGAAATTCTTCAGGCTATAGATTGCTTCCCCAATGCTAAGCACCTTCTAATGGCAAATGCTAAATGAATTTGTGGTAAATGGCATAATGATATTCTGTTGAACAGTTTTCCAGCCAAGTAAATCTTTGGTCTTAGAATTCTAGACAGCTATCATCTGGCTGTCCTTCCCAGCATTAACTAATCACCAGTGAAAAATACAACTGTCATTCACAAATCATATCAAAGATGGGAACAGCTGGAATCAAATTCAAGAGACTGCATCATTTTATCATCTTGACATTAATCATTCTACATGGATAGTACAGGCAATCTGGAGCAAAGAATAATTTATGTTGCAATATAAAAGTTAACCATTTAGGCCTGGGAGACTTCATCCTACTCCCTCCTCCCAACCCAGAATATCCCTAGAGACTCAAGTCCAAGGATTACATGAAAATGTTTTATGGAAGATTATTTATAAGGTAGTCATGAGAGCTGGGGGAAATTTGCATATAAACAAGGCTGAGTCATCTGATCACCTTGGTTAGGAGTTAGCAAACTTCAGCTCATGAGCCAAATCCTGTCCACTGCCTATTTCTCTATGGTCTGTGAGATTAAAATTTGGTGGCATGTGAAATTTATATGAAATTCAAATTTCCCTGTACATAAAGAAAGCTTTATTGGTACATAGCCATGCCCATTTGCTTACATAATGTCTACAGCTACTTTCATTCTACAATAGCAGAGATGAATAGTTTTAACAGAGACCATAGGGCTCACAAGTTCCAAAATATCTAACTGGCCTTTTATAGAAAAATGCTTGCTCACTGTGATCTAGGGATCTAGTGATCACCGTTATTTTTTCTGTGCAATAATTGCAAACTTTATGAAGTATCTATTGGGTTTTACCTGCCTCACCACTGCCCCCCAATAGCACAGCACTCTAGCACCCTGATGGGAAATCACATGTACCCTGTAGTGAATGGTCGTGGTGAAAAAAATAACTCTCAACTCACCCAGCCAATATATCTGCTGCTTGCATTTTAGTGTCCTTCGATCTGCACCTATGACTTCGGGAGGAACTTCCTATGAATTCTTCATGTATTCATTTGACAAAATGTATACATGTATTTGACAGATGTATTCATCTGTGGACCATCTCCTATTTTCAGGTCCTGTGCTAGGCTCTGCACACAATATACCAAGTGTTAGCACCCATGAGTATATATATATATATATATATATATATATATATATATATATATATATATATATATAAGATAGATGATAAACAACCAACCAAATACATAAACAAGTAACTTTAGGTAGTGGTCAGTGTTACAAAGACAATCAAAGTGGCTATGTGACAAGGAGTGGGAGAGGTTGGCTAATGTAAATTGGTATAGTAAGGAATGGCATCACCAAGGAAGCCATGTGAAATGTGGACTGCCATTGACAGGGACCTGGAAATGTCGAGCATACGGTTTTTAGCTCAAAGGAGACATAAGGCTGAAGATCTAAAATTGGAAGTCATAAGTCTAGAAAGAGAAATTTAAAACCCCAAGCATCTAAGGAGAGAAGATAGAGGAGTAAGATAAATGTGATCTCCAAGGAGACAAAAGGAAGAAGTGCTTTAAGAACCAGAAAGTGACTCTGATGAGGGCAAATTTTGAAGCAGGTCTATACAAATGGGCCAGCATTGGTTTGATGTAGATTTCTGGGTATTACAGTCCCAAATGCAGGCAGTCCTCAGGGACAGTGGAGAAAAAAATCCCCTCAATGTGTAGTCAAGTAAGACATTCCTTTCCCCCTTTTCCTGGGATAGCAAAACAGATGTCCTGAATTAGTGTCAATACTCCATCACAGGTGGTGGCTAAAGGTCTGGATGGATGGTTCTTGGGTGGAAAAAGCAAGAATAGAGGGATTGGTGGGAAGCAATAGTCACTGCCGAATGGGCCTAGAACATTAAAACTTCCATGTCATATTTCAATGCTAATCTGGCCAAACCATTGCAAGGTGTTTAATTTCTCAGACATAGTATGTCAGAGAGTGCAAATGTCCACCAAAAATTTTTATACTCTCTTCATAGTATAGAATTGTCACTAGAAAATGGTCACTGAGCCAAAGGCTGCATTTCCTAGCGCTGCTTTGGCTCCTTTTGTTACACAGTTAGTCTAACCTAACTAATATAAACCTGAACCCGAGATGAGATGACATACACCAGCCAACCCTATCTGGCTAGCAATTTGCAAGTTACAGTCTCATAGAAGTGACTTCCCATCACCTTTGCCATATTTTATTAGTTAGAAGCAAGTCACTAGGACTGCTCACACTCAAGAGGAAGGAATTACACCAGGGCATAGCCCAGTCCGCTAAGTAACTAAAGTATTTGCAATAATGGAATATTAATCCATCTCTCCCTCTTGAGGTAGAAAAATCAGCAAAGAACTACATTTAGCAGGAGAGGGGGTGTTAGTTTGTTTGTTTGTTTGTTTGTTTGTTTGGTTGGTTGGTTGGTTGGTGGAGTGAGTACTATAAAAGGACAGAGCCCCAGTAAAAGGATAGGATTGCCACAGTGCACATATTTCTTTTTCAGATAAACAAGATCTTCTTAAATTGAAACTTGAGATTTGACATGACCTTCTCAATGCTTCTTCCTTTAATCCCTTTCCCCAAATTGCCTCATAAAGCAAGCAAAATAGTGAGACTCCAGGTGGAACCAAGTCACGATCAACATATGTCATTAACTTGTGGTATATTAGCCTATATATTTTTCACAGTTAAACAATTAAATAATTTTGAATACCAATAAAAAGACTTTCAATCCTGAGACTCTTCTACATTGGGATCAAAGGTTAGAAATTTGGTGTATATGGCATCATTGTTTTGCCTTCGACCCCAACAAAAATTGACCTCTGTTGGCTATTTTATTTTGTTTCTAGTTCTTGGTGTGAAAAAAAAAAATCTCTAGCTAAGCTAAACTAGGTGTGAGAGATGGAGAAATGAAATGAGTTTTCTCTAAATTATGTAAAGATGCCTAGAAGCCATTTGTGAGGGCCAAATGAGGTGAATGTAAACATTGAAGGGCTACCCTAAATTATGAACGTTCTTCAAATAAAAACTTGCAAGGTAGTCTGATCTATAAGACAGATAAATCCAGAGCCATCTGATTAAAATTTGGGTGGGATGTGTAGAACTCCATCTGCCACCGTCCTTTTACTTCCCACAAGTAAGCACTAAAGATTTTCTGTAGAGTGAATTTGAAAACCACAGGGCTACACACTGGAAGATACTCTATGGCTATCTTTGTGTGCATTTAATCTCCAAGGTAAGTTTGGTCTGCTTGTTCACCCTGGAGATACTGGTAGGCCAGTGTTTTTTAGGTAAGATCTAGAAGTTGCATTTGGAGAGGGTGTTTTAGAAGAGGTTGGATGTTTTGGAGCTGAGAGTCTGCCCCTATTTGAGACTCAAACAAAATGGGAGCAGGGACTTTCTTAACCTCTAAGAGGGCTGAGCTTGGAGAAAGATGAGGTGTAGAAAGAAATGCTTTAAAGAAGATTCTGGAAAATACCATGCAAAATCACTTCTGACCCAGCCTTGGAAACAGATGTCTCTAGTTTCTTGAGATACACTTTCAGAATCTAAAAAATCAAATTTCATTAAAAAGTTTATGAAAATGTGGGAGGCTCCCCTGTTAAAATTTTTACAATGATGTGTTAGAGTGACCTCCACCAGTTCATATTCTTTCTTCTCTTTGGAATCACTTTGTTATTTTAAATTTATATACATTTTTAAATTTCTGAGGAGTTCATATAATCATTGTATTTTGGTCATGAGCCCCAAACTTAAATTAAGCCATTTGAACAAGAAATCCTTGGAATCTTTATGTACAGTGTTTCCTTATTTGTCATACATTTTTGCTGTATTAATGGTGGTGACTATAAATTTTTGATAATGTCAAATTAAACATTATTCAATATAAGAACTTTTCCAAAGAAAAGAACTTTCATAGCTGAGTTTAACTCAAATATTTGCCTGCTATTTTTTCCAGTTAATGATATTGACATTTTACTATATTAGTTCATTAGAGCATGAAACTTCCTGTCTTATTTCTAAAAAGCTATTTTAGTACTTCATATAAAAGTAACTCTATACCACTGGGACATAGCAAATGCAATGAAACGATCAACCACTCAGTGGGAAAAAAAAGCATTGCAAGCCACTAATCATTATTTTAAATGGAGCACATTTTAGACCTCTCACCTCTTAGAGGCAGCCCATACGTTTTACCACAATAGGTTCCTTGCCATCTCTTTAAATACTAGAGTGGTGAAAAGTAAATCTTTTTCTTTTTACTTATTTTGTTATATTTGACAAGCTTGCTCCCCCTTGCCATAAGTCTGAGTAGATATGTTAATTTTTTAAAAGACTATATACCTACCTGTGGCAGATTCTATTTTTCTAAAGTTGGCCATAACTATGTTTCCTGTCCTTCATGTTCTTCTTAAAATATGACTTAGACTAGTCTCCTGTTAAAAGGTAGGAATTTAGGTTCCTTCTTCTTGAACCTCCTTGAGTGTATGACTGCAATGACTTCCAAGCCTGGTTTTATGGAAGATGTTCACTCTTGGAATCCAGACACCGTGCTGTGAGGAAGCTCAAGCAGCCACATAGAGAGGCCACATGCAGTATTCTAGTCCCTGCTAGCTGTGTGACTGAGTGAGCCTCCAGATGATTCCAGCCCCAGCCGTTGAGTCACTCCCTCTGCTTTTGATTCTTCCCAGTGGACGCTCTAGACATTGCAGAGCAGTCACAAGCCATCCATCTCTGCTCTATCCAAATTCCTGGCCCACAGAGTTGTGACATAATGAAATGGTTGTTTGTGGCACTAAGTTTGGAGTGGTTGTTATGCCACAATAATAACAGGAACACTGACTTCCCATTTGGTTGTCAATTTAGTGACATGATGGTGTTCTTTCATTCCTCCAATATCTACTGAGCACTCCAAGTGTCCCAACCCACTGTGCAGGTGCCAGAGATGTATGGGAACATAGGAGAGGTGGTTCTTGCATTCCAGGAGTTTACAGTTTAGCAGGGAGAGACTGTTTGTGAACAAGTTAGTGCAAGAATGAGTTTTAGGTAACATAATTCATTTGCAGGGCCCAAGCAAGAGTTCATATGGAAGCCTGTCCAAATCATAAGCCCTCCTCTTCCCGTCTCCAGCTCCATTGCAAACCACGAAGGGCCTGAGGCATGAGAGCGGACATCCCAGCTTGCACATCAAGGGCCATCTGAACATTCTACAACTTCCCCTTGGTCAACTCTCAGGCCTGGAGGTGTGCACAACAGAATGGTCTGCCCCCTGCTCTTGGATACATGAAGACTGGGAAGGATCCATGTAGGCTTAGAAGCAGGCTTCTAAGCCTGCTTAGATATTTGGTCACAGAATGCCTAGGTCTCAGGTACAGGGGTGTAGTCCAGAAGGGGGCCCCACATCCATTTAGCCCAATAGAGTCCTGGGCTTTGGGAGAGATTTAGACAGAGGAGGACCTTCAATTCATGAGGCCTGAGGCTCAGGTGGGTCCCCTGGGTCTAAAGAAGACACGCCAGGGGTACAAAGTGGAAGTGTCATTCTAACTTATCCACTTAGAAAAGCATCATGGACTAGATGAGACCTGTACTGCCTCTTGGAAAAATGCATTAGTCTGGAAGCATGATTGTTGGTATCAATGCACATTTTAATATTGGTATTATTCAGATTAACTGGTACATAGAGCACCAGCTAGTTGACAAAACATTTTCCTTTTACATTGGTTTTGGTTTTACATTGGGTTTGGTAAGAGTCACAACCTCAGACACAAATAGTCATCACAAGGGGACTGACTGGAATTATAAACCTGAGCCCTCTTCTGGGCTCCTACCGCTATCTGTATGTGCAACTTTATCAAGGCAATTAACCCCTGTGAGTCTGGGAAAAGAGCTTAGGAGCCTTGTACCAGATGTGCAAATCTACAAGCAAACAGACTGTTTGAAGGAAGGTATCATAGAAATGGACTGCAAAACTACTAATTAATCATTGCTCAAAAGGAAATGAGCACCGGAAAATAAAATAAAATTTTAGACTTTATTAATTAATGACACTTCAAGTTAAAGTGTAGTGTCAGTAAACACTTTCTGTAAAGAGACAACAAAAGAAATATATTTGGCTTTACTAACCATATAGTCTTGGTCACTACTACTCATTGCTGCCATTGTAGTGCAAAAATTGCCCATAGACAATGAGCATAGTGGTGTTCCAACAAAACTTTATTTGCAAATACAAGCAGAGGACTGGATTTGGCCTAAAGGCTGTGGTTTGCCAACTCCTGGTGTTTGTTTTTTAAAAAACCTATCTGGGGTCATTCCATTATTAAATGAAAATTTTCAGTCATTATATTAAAAATAAAACTAAGCAATATGACTCATCTTGGCTAGGACCTCCAGAATGTGCTGGAAGTAATCAGTAATATTAATGGACACTTTTGCTTTTTTTTGTGAGATGGTTTGTTTTCAAAGGAAACAAAACCTTTATCATCATTAGACACAGCGCAGATCATTGGGATTCTGTACTCATTGAGTTAATCATATAGGGTAAATATTTTAAAAAACATGAAAGCAAAACATTTTTCTTAAAAAAGGCTATTTTTATTTTTTAGATTACTTATCTTTCTTTGAAATGTCATTTTTCCTAACACCAATTCCATCTCCAAAGTAAGAATGGAGACTGTGTTTTACATTTTTTAATAAAAAATATGTGCAAGTCATAGATCTCAAGAAGGTTATAATCACATAAGAGAGAGAAAATAAGGCTGGAAACTACTGCAGTACAAGACAAAGCAAGGAGAGCAAAGCCAGTCCCTGTCCTAGGCTTGCATTGTTTTGTTACATCTCTGAAAGGGGGAGCACTTAGTTCTTTGGAGACATACCATGTCCCAGGGCCCCTACTCAGTCAGGAAAATGCAGCTCTTGGCAGGGAAACCAGGCACTTGCCAGGCAAGCCTGCTGTGCTAATGTAGCTGGGACAGCGGAGTCACACTTTGTTCATGGCCCAGTCCTAACAATGCAGAACCTGGAACAAGGGAAGCAAAACCAGGTTCAGATCTATAGGTGGACTTGAGATTGATGAAACATTCAGTCCCAGTCAGGGCTTGCTCAGAAACTGCTCAGGAGAGAACGTAGAGTGGCATGCCCTGAGTTAGCCTGGGGAGGGCAAGCAGGATTGACAATGGGTGATAATGATCTGCTATTCTTGATAGCATGGGGCCAAGGAGGTTAGTTGATTCTTAAGACTCTCCCTGAAGTTGCTTGGTAAGGATTAACAGTTTGCATAGAGAAGGTTCCTGTTTAGTGTAGCACCTAAATGTCTAATACCTGAAATAAATTCCCTGAGTATAACAAACTATGTAGAGACTAGGAAGCGATAATATTTCACATCATTTAAGTTTGTCATTGGCACCAATTCAACACAAACAGGAATTCCCAATTTGGATTGCAATGAAGAAGGACATTTTATTCAGTGCAAACAGCTCAACAGTGATACAGCATAGCTGTAAAAACAGCACAGCCATGGAACAGCTCTGGGGCCAGGTGGTCCTGGGGCCAGGCTCCTCTCCAGCCAGACAGCTCCGCTCTGATGAGACATTTTCTGTTTTTCAGCACAGCCACGGAGATGCAGTCTTCAGTCTTCAGTGGAAAGGAAAAGTGTGCTCTCTGAGCCAAAGGGGAGCTGGTTTATATGGACAGGAGTCCCCGCCCTTGGTCCTTAACTGATCTGTCCTCATGCAGATGAGGACTCCAAATTCTTGCAGTTTGATTGGTCCAAAAGGTGCTTTCTTGATTGGTCAGAATAGAGCCTCTCTGGCCAGAACTGCTAAGCTGCAATCGGATAGGGGAATCCTCAGTCCTATTGTGTTGAAATAGCACAGCAGAAACTCCTTTACGAGGGCTGCTCAGATGGCAGGAACACAGTCCAGAGGCAAGCAGTTCATCCCAGGCTTCTCTGTGAAGTGCAGTTTGTGTGAGAGGTCCCTATGTAGAAATGGCTGCTAGGCTCCATTTTTAAAAAAAATTGAGCCCAGTAGCCACGAGGAGCCCTTATTAGTAGGTGTCTTTTTTCCCCTCAGGGTTCACAGGTTAAAATGTGCTCTGCAAAGAGCATATTCTACCCTCTCTAGTCTCCTTTTCACAGTGCTGTTTTAACTTGTGTGATTTTGAGCAGGTTATTTAATTTCTTTGTGCTTCAGTCTTCTCACCTTGCTAAAATGGGGGAAAAGCAATGGTTACCCACCTGGTAGGGCTGTTGAGGCAATTAATGAGCTCACACCTACAATGTGCTGCTGTGGGGAGCTATAGCTTTGGCTGCTCCGACTTTGTTTACTTGCATTAATTATGTTGTTATTTTCTTTGTTTTATGATGCTTTGACCTATGGGGCCTTGCTGATCCTGGAAAGACTACCCTTCCTAGAGCTAGATAATTCCTAGAGACAGCAAACCAATCAATCCATCCACAGCCCATCTTTGCCAACTACCTCCTTGATCGAGCTCTCACAATTTGAGCCACTATCCCAGTTATAGTCTGACTTCTGTCCCCCCAAAATTCATATTTTGAAATCCTACCCCCCAATATGATGGTATTAGGACATGAAGACTTTGGGAGGTAATAAAGTTCTGAGGGTAGAACCCCATGATAGGATTAGTGTCCTTATGAAAGAAACCCCATAGAGCTCTCTTGCCTTCTTTCCACCATGTGAAGACACAGCAAGAGTCTTCAAACTAGAAGAGGGTTCTCACTACAACCTAATTGTTCTAGCACTGTGATCTCAGACTTCCAGCCCCCAAAACTGCGGGAAAGAAGTTTCTGTTGTTTATAAACCACCAAGTGTATGGTATTCTGTTAGAGCAGCTTGAATGGACTATTCAATTCCCCTGCCATAATATCATCCCAAGGCCAGCTACCAGGCAACAAGGGGCAGTCCCTACATTCCAAAGCCCACTAAAATTATTATTTAAACTGGCCAATCTCAAGTCTGTCTACCCTGCTTTATCCTTTCTTTGCTATGAAAACCACAATAAAGACCTTGACCATGCTTTTTTCTGGCCCCTCTACCTCCTGAGTAACTCTGGTCCTTTCCCATGTGTCCCTGGGTGGTATGTTGGGACTCCTGTTTTTAGAGATCTGTGAATACGAACTTCTTCCTTCATGACAATTATTTTCATAGACATGCACCTTGCCATACCTAATTAAAACAAATCCCAAGTACATTTTAACATGTTATCTTTCTCCAGTGTCTGTAGCCCATATCTCTCTGGGGCATTGTATTGGTTGTCTACTGCTATATTACAAATCACCACAAACTTGGCAGCATAAAGCAATGTGCATTTATTATTATACAGTTTCTTTAGGTAAAGAGATGCGCCAGGGGATAGTTGGGTCCTCTGCTTCACAGTCTATCACAAGTCTGTAACTGAGTGGGTGGCCAAGGCTGGGGTACCATCTGAAGGCTTGACTGGAGAAGGATCTGCTTCTAAGTCACATGTTTGTGGGCAAGATTCAGTTCCTAGAGGGTGGTTGGACTAAGGACCTCCATTCTCTAATGGTTATTGGCTGGAGGTTGCCTTTGGTTCTTTGCCATATGGACCTCTCCAACATGGAAACTCGTTTCATCAAAATGTGCAACCTCAAAAGGCAACAGAGTCTGATATCAAGGCAGAAGTCACTATCTTATGTAACCTAATCACAGGCATGACATCCCATCACCTTTGCTGATTACAAGTGAATAACTAGACCCAGCCTTGCTCAAGGGGATAGGAATACACCAAGGCATAAATACCAGGAAGCAGGAATCACAGGGAGGCATCTTAAAAACTGCCTAATTACAGGAATCATCCCTCCTTCATTCTTGGCCCATAAGTTTTGGATGGAGCTCCCCTGATTCAGGAGTGGGGCATATGACTGGGCCTCAGCCAATTGGAACACTACATTCCCCAGGCTTTGTGATTACTGATCAGTTACAGTATGGGCACATCCCCCATTAATATTTCTCTTTCAGTAAGATTCTGAAAAGGCACCTCTCACTGTTTTCCATGAGCTTGAACCTAAGAGGGTACAAAAGTCTAGACCAGCTGTTGCCATATTGCTACCAAATGAAGTTTGAGGTAGAAACAATATAAAATAGATGGAGCCAAAAATTGAAGGTGAGAAAAGGAGGAGGCAAAAAAAAATCACTGAAAAGCTAAATAATTTAATATGGCTTGAAACATTCATCTCTTGTTGACGGAGCCAAAGGATGTATCTTTAAGCATACTCCTTTCTTCTGATTCTCAGCCTTTTGTAAAAGCTGAGCTGAACACGAAAGTGCCCTTATTTTTTTTATGAAAAAGCACTGAGTCTTCTGTTTAACAAATAAAAGGGCAATGGGCATTACTTGGCAGAGTAGACACAGCATAAGATATTTTAATTTCTAAAAATAAAGTTACATACAACCCTTTGAGGTGTTCACCAGTTAATATTTAGACCTGAGGATTTAAAAATAATCAGCATCCATGAAAAGCAATCTCTCTCCCTTTTTTCTTAATGCTTTTTTGACCAAAAGTGTTTCATAGACTGAACTCTCTAATGAGGGAATATTTATATGACATACCAAAGCAGATGTGAGTCTCATTTTATGAAATCCAAACCCAGATGGTCTTTTCTTTCCATTGTCTTATGTAATTTATATGAAAGCAGAACATGAAAAAAATTCAAATGTAATTTCTTTTCCACCATTTATGCTTAATGGCCCTGTAATCACTTTCATGGCCTCAGTTTCTCTGCCGAGTCTCCAGAGGGTCTGTGGATTACTTCATGTCACAGAGGTGCTTTGCAGCAATTGGAAATGCCCAGCAAGAGTGGAAATGTCTGTTATCATGAAACATGCATTTCCAATTTAGGATATTCCACCATGTGTCCTCCGTAGAGAGTCCAAAATACTCTTCTAATTTGAATCAGCCCAGAGGATATAAACTAAAAGAAAGACCCATAGATGGAAAAAAATGAAATAAAATAAAAAACTGACCCTGTGCTCAACTTCTTTAAATGAGTTTTCTTGGGGAACATTCTATTTCATTTGGTCATCTATGGGGAATGGAAAAGAGGACTGAGGGATGAAAGAAAGGAGAATACAAAAGGGCTGAGAGACGTGTCTAGAAATTTCTTTTTGCTTGAGAATTCCTGGAATATGATGGTAAGAGGGTTTAATTTTTCTACTTGGCTTAGTGACAGTTTCTGCCACCTTCCCAGACATTACCTTGACAACCAATTCATGCTGCGTTCTTGAGAATTCGTTAGTAGGCTCAGAACAGAATAATAACACCCATTTAGTTATCCTCTATTTAAAATTGTATTTGTAAATGTTGGCTTCAAACACTCTAAAGGGCATTTGGAGCTCCATGGATTGCATTAAATTGGACTATGTAATGTAGTATATTTTCCAGCACCTCATAAATTGTACAGTATTCATATATTCACAGTGTAGAGATATCTCAGATTCTCTTTGAAATTAAAAATTATTTTCTTTTTGTTTTTCCTTGACTTCAATTCCCACTCTCCCAAGCCTGTGAGTGATTGAGTGAGCAACAGAGCACTGAGTTCCTCCACCAGTGACCAGTTATCTAGAGAGTTTCAAGGGGGAGGGAGCTAATGATTTCGGGTCCTAAGTGACTATAGGTAGGTGCAGGCAGGGAGGTCTGAGCAGCCAAAAGAAAATTAATATAGGGCCTTGGGCATCTCGGGTCTGGAAATTTCCACAAGCCAAGGAGAGGTTGTATTTGGATGTTTTTCTGAGCACAAAATTCTCTGTGTTTAACGGAAGATATTTAGTGCTTTCTATTTTCCTCTTTGTGCTTCTAAAACTACATGCAAAAAAAAAAAAAAGCTTTTCCACATTTGCAGGCAGGCAACAGCTAAGAAGCAACAAGAGAGTTAAAAAAATTTACACACCATTAAACTTAGAGTCCCTCCTAACACTCTGAGCTTTTATGACAGATGCTGAAAATATGTACCGCCTGAATAGTGCTGGGGATCAGGTCAGGTCCTTTGCCATTTCATTCTCTTTTAAGTTTATTTTTTCAGGAGATGGACCTTAAAACATCTTGCATTTCCCATTCACCAAGTCTGTCCTTCCAACAGCACCTTGATTCCCCTGACAGCATCCTGTCAGCAAATATAAGTCAATAAAAGCTAGGTCTACCCAGCAGGTCCTGTGACTCCATCCAATCTGAGCGCCAGCAGAGCTGTGTTCATTTTCCCTGCTTCAGACACGTTCCCATTGGACTTGGGTGTTGAACACGGAGCCCCAAAGAAAACTTATGTGGATGAGGATTACAAAATCACAACCGTTGGATATGCCCAGTGTGTGATTGCCTTTCCTACGGGCTTGCTGTGGAATGGGTCCAGGTCTCAGGGTGACTGTGCAGGTAGATGAAAAGCACAGGAAGCAGTGGAGGTAGCTGAATGGACTCTTCTGTCTTGTAAATGTGGATGAATTAGAAGCAAAATTGTCATGTTGCTGGTGAACTGTCTGGATTTACAGGCCAGAAGTCCCTGCTCAAAAGCGGTTTAACCGTGCACGACTAATATGTCACTTTTTCTATTTAATTAGCAGCCACTGCATGCTGCAGTTTTTATGTGGAGGTCCTGACATTGGCACAATGACACAGTTCACCCACCAGTCCACTATTAGAAGGAAACTTACCTCTTCTAACTGAAGAAGAAACAAGGACATTTGGCAGTCGGGTGATTTATATCTCCTAGGCAGCTTCACATATTTTTAGAGTTATATCAGTGACTAAAACCACACAATAAATATCTCCAGATTGAAAGGACTCTTAATTTTTTAAAATACAAACCTTCAAATCTACAAAATGTTTTGGTCATTTCCATAAAGCACAATTGATTTTAATAACTCAATTACCTTAAAGAAAGTCTTAATGAGTACCACTGCTCCCCTTAAATGGAAATAGTTCTGAATTTTAAGATCTTATAAACATAAAAGTATATTATTTGACGATTTTTTATGTAAATAATGTCTTGTATATTTCGGCAGCCTGCCATTTCCATAGCAAATGCATTTTGGTCATGAAACCATATTTTTCCCATTAGAAATTTTGTTTTAAATGAAGCCCCCCCCATAAAAGAAAAAGATAAGCATCTAATTGGAGAACCCTGGGAGTTTTAAGTTAGAATTTTTTTCATGCAGCTCATTGCTCTCTTTGGCTGAAAATGTCTAGATATCCGCACACAAAAGCACACTGCTCTGTGCTTGTCATGGTTTTAACTTTAATCTCTGCTATAAAAAAAAATGCATTGTGGGCCCTTGAAAAGCTTTCACCGTCAATAGGAAATATAATAACCATTCCTACACAGAGGCCAGGTGTCCTGCAGTAACAAGCCTGGTGATAGAGCGGTGCCTCCTCTCTGATGACCATGCATGCGGTGCTGATGTTGCTGGGTTGCAGTCAAGACACTAACAACCTTGGGCTGAGGACAGCTGGGTACACCACACCATCCCACACAATGGAGCTGTGCTGTGGGGGGGACTGCTGGGAAACTTCGAAATACAATAAGCTTGATCTCTCATGTGGGAAAATCCATCGTGTTTAAGAGCTTCATAAAGTGGCGTGCTTTTGTCTCTGTGTATAAAAGTCCCCAGTAAATTCTAACATTACCACCATTGTAAAATGCAGCAACGGAAACGTTGAGCTGCGCTATGTGATCCCCAGTGGCAAAGGTTAGGAAGAACCAAAATTCATAATGACTTCCAAGAAAATACTATTAGGGTGTAATTTAAGTGGCCTTTGCGGCCATAATTTTTAGTGGGATGCAAAATGTGCTTTCGTGACATACACACCCCCACCAAAATGGTAACCCTTCACAAGGAAAAGTGACAAGAATCAAAAAGATGAAAGGTCAATCGGGAAATTGAGAGGGTGATCATTCGCCACAATTGGCTCTGCTACAGAAGTTCATGAAAACAGACCACGTGTTGTTTCATAGAATTCTATGACAGCGCGGAAGGATCCACTGTCCACATGAAGGAACACCGCTTTCTTCCTGTCATTTCAGTATGTGCCTCGAGCCTGTGATTTGAGGCTGAGACAGGCACTTCCATTTAATTATCATGTCTCACATGCAGTGGATAATTAGTCACTCAGACTTATATGAAAGTGGTAATCTGGGTTTTTCCACATATAGACCACAACTCATGAAGGTGTACCAATTTCACTGCGAGGTGGGGCTAGTCAATGAGGAAGTGAGAACAAACTCTTTCATAAGGCTACTGGCAAGACAAAACTAATACAGCAACTCCTTTGCTATCAACTAATTGGGGCAGTGGGGTATTATGGTTAATGACCCAGCTTAATTTAGCTTAAATGTATCAATTTTCTGTGAAATAAAGGACTATAACATATATTTAATATAAAATTAAAAATTCAGTAACATCCACTATTTTAGAAAATACATTTTATTTGACACCCATGTTCTAGGGGTTGACAAACTTTCTCGGTAAAGGAGCAAATAGTAAATATTTTGGGTTTCACAGGCTATACAATCTCTGTCTCAATTACTCAACTCTACTGTTCTACAATACAGAAACAAGTGGCATGGCTCCAATAATACTTTATTTACACAGACAGTGAGTTGACTTTGGCTGGTAGGACATGGTCTGGTCGAAACCTGGTCTAGAACAGCCCTGTCCAATGCAAAGAAATATAACAGCAGCCACAGAGGTACTGTTAAATTTTTAGTAGCCACCTTAAGAAACACTAAAAAGAAACAAGTAAAATTAATTTCAATAATATATTTTATTTAACCCAATATACTCGTATCAAAAATATTATGGCAAACATGTAATCAATTAGAAATTATCGATGAGATATTTTACAGCCTTGATCTATACTAAGTGTTTGGAATCCAGTGTGTACTGTACAAATATAGCACATTTCCATCCAGATTGATCATATTTCAAGGGCTCAAAAGCTACAAGGATTAGTGGCTACTGGGTTAGACAGTGCAAATTTATGATTTATGATTTATGATTGTGGCAAAACCACAATCATAACCAGTTCTGTAATATTAAGATTTTGTCCTCTGCTATGTTAATTGACGGAGTTAGAATTACTGATTCGAGGTGTTGCGTGGGGTCCTTCCTGAAAACCAGCAGTTAGGACCCACTGCAAAGATGCACCGGGTTCCCATACTCTGAGCTCAGAGGATTGCTAACTGCTGACAATCACCTGAGCCCCTGGGGGACATCCTAACAGGGGCTTGTCAGCAGAGTGGGCACAGCAACCCCACTCCATATAATGTGAGAGAGGTCATTATGAGGGATGCAGGTTTAAAGACAAAGATGCTCTCTCCTCTTCTGAAAGAGGCAGAGCTCCTAGACCAGATTCTTTTCCAAAACCAAGAGAGAGAGCTCCGTAAAAAGTCTCTCACAACTACTTGCAAGAGGGGAGCTGAACACCCCATTCCATGGTGGAATACTTTCTTAGCTACTAGACTTGCAGTCCTCCCCATTGCTCCAGGAGTAATGAGAGGAACCCTGGGGAAAGGTGGAATATTCCAGTGAACAGAGGGGCAGAGGCAGCTTCTCGATGAGTTAGCAAGATGGATCCCTAGTGTGCCTGTGGAGCCTCAGGCTAGAGTCAAAAGTGCTAGATCTTACAAGTAACTGCCTACAGAGACTAGGAGCACAACCTTAACCTCGTGCTGCAGGGAAGGGGAGTGGTGACGGGACTTGGACAGTGCTGCCTTAAAATGCACAGGACTGTGTCATCTCAGCCAATACGAGACCGTTGAAATAACCGCAAGTGACAAAGTAATGAACTTAGATTGAACTGAATATTTGGAGAGCCTGCTGTTCAGGGCAGTGTGTTGGCTGGTAGTTATTACAAAACGTAAAATCATTTGATCTCTATCCTATGGGTCGAGACTCTCCCAATAACATGGTCTCTATCCATAGGGTTTTCCACTCAATGCCTACAGGAAATTGGAAGTCTGTTAATTATAAAAGCTTGAGAAACCTAAACTATTATGGAACCTAAACTAAATTTTCCATATAAGTGAAAGCTGTGGCCATACAGTCAAGACAATTTCAGATAGAATGACTGTTGAGAAAAAGAAAAGGAGCCCCTGACATGTGGGAGCTGGCAGGCACTCCCAGTCAGGCCTGGGTGTTTTGCTCTTGAACATGAACAGTTTCACAGAACATCAACATCAGAAAAAGCCACCCTGTACCCTGGCTGGTGTAGCTCAGTGGATTGAGCCCAGGCCTGCGAGCCAAAAAATTGCAGTTCGATTCCCAGTCAGGGCACATGCCTGGGTTGCAGGCCAGTTCCCAGCGGGGGACTCATGAGAGGCAGCCATACATTGATATTTCTCTCCCTCTCTCCTTCCCTTCCCCTCTAAAGATAAATAAATAAAATCTTTAAAAAAAAGAAAAGAAAAGGCCACCCTGTGACCATGATAGAGCAAGACAAAACCAAGAATATTATCTAATTATATTAGAATACGAACAAAACACAAACACTGTCCAAGCCACAAAATGCAAACCCTTCCCCTCTTATGGTTAATATCAATTGCTACTTCTTTGTCAGTTACAGCTTTGGCCTTCTTCTAGTTATCTCTCTTCCTAGATGAGATTTATTGTGATATCCAATCCCAGAATTACCCCCACTTCCTGAGATCATGTGATCCAGAGCCAAGTCCTGTTTCCTTACACCCTCTCCAAAGTCACCTAACATAACTTCAAATCTTATAATAAGTGTATCAGGGGTCCCCAAGACGATTCCCAAGTTTGGTGATTCACTAGAGCTCATGGGACTCAGCATATAGTCATACTTGTGGCTAAGATTTATTACAGTGAAAGGATATAAAGCAAACTAATCAAAGTAAAAGTAAAGTAAAGAGAAAACAGTCCAGAGAAAATGAGGCACAAGTTTCCAGAGTCCTCTCCCTGTGGAGTCACACAACATGTGCTTAACTCCTCCAGTATTGAGTTGTGACAACATGGGAAATGTCACCAGTGAAGCTCACTAGATACTCAGTGTCCAATTTTTTTTTACTGGGGGCTAGTTACATAGGTACTCCCTACCTACCGTGTACCAAAATTCCAGACTTCCAGAAGAAAAGCAGGTGGTCGGAATACACCACAGTGCCTTCATAGACAATTTAAGCATAGTGAGCTACTCTTACCAGTTAGGGAATGGTGGGAACACATCCCCAGAGTCCATATTCCCAGATGAAAGTCAAGCCAGCCTTGCAAACAGGTCTTTGAAAGGATAGCAGTCTCAGGCCTGCATTGTTAAATGTTTTCTGCACCCTCTTGTGGAGATGCCCCATTGGTCCCCAAGGTGTGTGTTCTCTCTGCAAGTAAGAAACGCAACTTGTTTAACTCCAAGTGTGTTCCTAAGGCTCTTCAGCTGGAGGTCGTTGGCCTTGTCCAGGGTCAGTGTGGAAGGATCTTCACTAGGTAAACCCTAAAATCAGTCCTAATCTGTCCAGTGTTACCCCTAAAAGGCCCTCCAGATGTGGGACTGCAAATCTGACCAGACCATGGACAACAGGTAGCACAATGCTAAGGAAGCAAAGCAAGATGAACACATCCTGTGGCTGTGAATATGCATCACAAGCAGCCACACAACCTACATGTATATATTGAGTGCCTGCTGTGGAGAGAACACTCTGCAGAAGTTGAGGGATGATCAGGCTTTTCCCCGAGAAGGAGGAAGATAAGGCATCAGTAGCTAAGAAGATAAATAATAAAGGATCCAAGACACACAGGCAATGAATGATACAATCATTGCTAATTGAATAAAGGGAATAGGCAGGTGGGAACCAGTGCTGGATGAGCTGTATGCCTGGCGTATATTATCTGCCTTGTTCCTCATAGCAATTTCCTGAGGTGACCATTTTGTCCCCTTCTTCCCAGGTAGCTGGATATCGAAAAGGACCATTCACCCACCCAAGGTCCAAGAGTAGGTGGCAGAGCTAGAATTTGATCACAGAGTCAACAGGCTGCGCATCCCACCTCAGAGCATCCCAGGCTCTGAGAGTTTTCATCAGCTCAGACTGTGTGACTCCCATGGCCCCACATTGTAGAGAAAATAGGATGATGGGACCAAAGGCCTGAAGGAAGAAAAAGGCAGATATATTGTGGAAGAATGTTCCAGAGAGGGTGCTTGTTTTCAAGCAGTGGA
>PVKM010011541.1:0-23413 GCA_004027735.1 Carollia perspicillata
TAGATAAAGGAGAATGCAGGGAAAACGAGTGGTAGAAAAATACTGATGTGGAGAAGTAACATTGATGGGTTACTTTTTGTGAACCCTCAACCCAGGCATGTGCCCTGACTGGGAATCAAACCAATGACCTTTTGCTTTGCGAAATGACACCCAACCATCTGAGCCACATGGATCAGGGCAAACCCTTTCATTTCATCTTTTGAAAAAAGTAAGACAAGTGAATTGCCTAACTGCATCCAGCAAGATAAGAATGCAGTTCTCCAAATTACAGCCCTCTTTTACTTATGTAAGTTGGTATGGAAATTTTGTCAAATCTTTAATTAAAAATGAAATTTAATTTGAAATCTAAAATTATGTTGTTATATAAGGGTTGATGACTATGTGTATGTTCAAAGTAGGTAAAAATACCCCCAAAAAGTACTTCATAAAGCTCAACCAGAAAACAACCAATAATTGCATGTTTTCCCCTTAAATGTACTCACCTTTCTAAGCTCTTAATTCCTGTGTTCACACTCAACTAATGTTACACAAAGTGTGTTTTTAAACAAGATCCATATAATCCCCATACTTATGTAAGTACACAAATAAGTAACACAAACTACCAAAGATCTGAGATACCCTGGGAAGAAAATTACCAGGAAAAAAAATTTAATCTTATACATCTGATTGAAATATTAGCTTCAATGAGACATCTGGAAAAGCATGTTTGACAGCTTGACACAAATGTAGAACTAGAGTGACTCAAGCATAAAGTTTTTTTCTCAAGCAAACATACACAGAAATAACTTCTGCTTCCATTCAAGATGGAATAACCGGGACCAGATTTACCTTCCTGTCTTGAACTACTATAACGCCAGACAAAATATATGAGACAGCAATTTTCACACATTTAACAACAGTCAGAGTAAGAGCAAGGGAAGGCAAGTGAGGTGAACCCCAACCAGTGTCCCAGACTGCTGCCTTGAGTTTCAGGCTGCTGCACAGGGAGGGGAGCCCGAACAGAGCATGGCAATTTTCCATGAGAAGATGAGATAGGACCGAGGATTTATTTAGCTGGAATTCTCAGGATAGAGTACTAGAGAAGACAGATCTCCAGGGACTTCCCTCAAGTTTTCAGCTAGTAATGATCAGCACATGCATGTGAGAAAATTATCCCTACCCAGGGAAAAAAACATTAAAAAGAAACAGCTGGAAAATTTCCCAAAGCTAACACAGGGCCAGGAATAATTTGTGTTCCCACAAGACAAACTTAGGAAAACCTCAAAATAGGTTGTATACCAAAAAGATGCTCAGGAAAAACTGCCTCAATAGTGGGGCAATAAAAGCCCATAAAAGACATTTCAAAAACAGAACAGCAAATCACCAAACTAGGAGAATATATTTGTAGAGCATAAATCTTACAAAGGACTTGTGTCTAGAAAATATATATAAAACTCTTACAACAAGAAAAATGATAAACAACCCAATTAAAAACTGGCAAAAGATATGAATGGAAACATCAAAGTAAACATATAGATGGTAAATAAAGACATGAAAAGATGCTCAATATCACTATTTTTAGGGAAATGCAAACTAAAACCAAATGAGGTACTACTAAACATCCCTTATAATGGCTAAAATTAAAATAGATCTACTGTACCAAGTGTTGGCTAGGATGGAGAAAAACTAGAACTCTCATACACTGATGGGAAGAGTTTGGCAGTTTCTTGAAAAGTTAAACATATACCTACTTATGATTCAGCTAATCCATCTCTCCGGGTATTATTTAAGAGAAATGATATGCATATGTCCATATAAAGGTGACACACGTTCAGAGCAGTTTTACTTGTAATAGCTTCAAATTGGAAACAACCCAAATGTCCACCATAACGGTAGTGCAGAAACAAATTGTGGTGCATCCATAGAAGAAATACTGCTTGGCCTTAAAAAGGAATGAACTACTGATACCCACAACGACATGCGTCAATCTCATAACCATTAAGCTGATTGAAAGAAGGCAAACCAACAAGCTGTACATATTATATCGTTCTATTATATACAATTCTAGAAAACACAGATTAATTTATAGTGTCAGAAAGCAGATCAGTGGTTGCCCAGGGTTGGAATGAGGGGTGGGAAGTAGATTACAAAGCCTCACAAAAAGATTTTTGCATTTGATGGATATTTCATTATTTTAATTGTGGTGACAATAGCATGGGTACATATATAAAAACTCATTAAATTGTGTACTTTAAATATGTCCTGTTTACATCAATTATACTTCAATAAAGCTATTTTCAAAAAAGTCAAAACAAGTACTAGGGGCTGATATGCTGAGGTCACTGAAAGAAGTCTTCACTAACCAATCTCAAAGACTCCTCCTTCCCATAAAGCCTTTATCAAACTCCACAGTTCAAATTAATTGTCCTTCGGCACTTTTTTGTGTTAGTGCTGTTTCACAAACATCCGCCAAACTAGACATGTGTTCTCTGAGACAATATAGTAAATATATTCACCTTCTGTACACCCTTTATTGCCTGCATAAGTTGTCTTGGAGTGGAATGGAGTAACACTGAAATCAGGAAAGCACTTAGGCAGGTGCTAATCTAGGAGAGAGAAGATACTAGCTAATATGAATTGAGGTGGTAGCAGTGGTGGGTGAAGAAAAGTGGAAGGAATTGACATGAAACTGGAAACTGAACAAAAAACCACAATATAATAAGTAGATGTATAAGATGAAGGAGACAATAAAAATGATGCACAGGTTTGTGGCTTGGATGCCTGGAAGGATGATGGTGGCACTGACTAAAATAAGGAGTACAGAAAAAAAAGATGGTGGATATTCCTTCAGTACATATTGAGCACCACCTGCACCCCACGCTTGTTCTTAGGCACTGAGAGGGAGAGCAGTGACATAAACAAGTTTCCAGGTCCCACATACCTACAGTCTACTGAGAGTCAAAAAGTATCTTTCCAGAAGGCAGCTGGACATTTGAATCTGAATTAGGAGTACAAATGCTAGTTGTATTAACTTTTACCTCATTTTGCCAGTTATTTTTCAATAACTAGCACTGAAAGAGACTCCTGGTATGAGTTAAAACTCTGTGAAATATTGACTTCAGAAAATTAACAAAAAAACAAGAACAGCTTCTGAGGACTTAGAATCTGCATACATTTCTAGAAACTTGAAGAGACAAAGCTCTCCCATTACAGTGGGCTAATTAACCAAAAAATTGCTATTTTATGCATTTATTTCAATGCTGCCACCTTATGTTAAAATATGGAACTACATACCCTTAAAAAACCATACCCTTATTCAGTGGAATCTGAAAATACCAGATTTGACAGCCAATGAAAAGGTAGAAAAAGGTAATTAATTATTTCATGACAGTAACAGATATTTATAGCAATTAATTTTGGTGTCTGAGAGTATCCCCCACAAAACAGAAGATCTCATGAGGCAAGCAATTATATTCCAGAATATAAACCTTACTTTGAAAAAGCAGGATAAACATATATTAACAGAAATAATCAGGAAGAGAAAGTAGAGTAAAATCCAGATATATCTTATTTCTCTATTAAATTGTTTTCCTAATCACAGCTGTTTAAGTAGCAATAGCTGGTTAAATACAAGTGTACTTGTTTTAAGTTTAATGCCATCACTGTAATGATGGTTTAACAAGGAAAATAAAAGTCAAGAGACTAGTAAGAGAGAAGGACCCAGAATCTGGAGGGCTAGTTATATTTAACCAAAATGTTGATACTTGTAAATTAACATTATTTGCAATCTTCAATTTTTCTGTGAAGTAAATCATGTCTTTAAAATTATGTTGAAAAGTATTCAGAAATACTGAAGATAATCTCCACCTTAATGTGGATATAAAAAGGTACCAGCCCTGGCTGGTGTGGCTCAGTGGACTGAGCGCTGGCCTGTGGGCCAGGTCTTCAGTAGGGGGCGCTCCAGAGGCAACAACACACTGATGTTTCTCTCCCTCTCTTTCCCTCTCCCCTCCCCTCTCTAAAAATAAATAAAATCTTTTTTTAAAAAAAGATAACAACCTGAGTATTTGTATAATCTCAATGTAGAGTGGAGAGATGAAGAAGGCAAAAAGTAGCCTGGCAACTCTAGAATTAAGTGAAAAATATTCCCTTAAACAACATTAATGACAAAATATTGTTGATATATACACATGTATAAACATACTTATAAACCCTAAATCCAAATTTAAAAAAAAAGATTTTAAGAGTGATGACGAAAAAAGTTACCATTTTGATGAATAGATCTGATAAAATACAAAGATAAAATACTCTATTAAAATATTATTCTATCATACTGGTGTGTGATATTAATGTGGGAGGGCTGTGCATGTGGAAAAAGGAATAGTATTTGGAACTCTGTAACTTCCACCCAATTTTGTTCTGAACCTACCACTCTAGAAAACAAGGTCTATTAATTTTTTAAAAACCCTAGTATTCTCTCCTTGCCAAACATATGTTGGTTTTCTTCAGAAGTACTCTTAATTTTGGCACTACTCATAAAATTGGCTTCAGTCTGTTTTTTGGAGAGAAATCTGGTAGAAGTCTCTAAATATACTTTCTTCCCTTTACCCATTTAATAAGATTTAATTTTGATTCAACTAAGTAAATTTTTTTAAAAACCCTAATCATCAGCCTATCAGTACAGAGATAACCAATCCTGGAAAAGCACCTGCCAGTTTCTTCAAAATCACTGCTAACTCTCCTCCCTCAGGAAAGGAGGATATGCCCAAAATGATTTCCTGTCTTAAAAGGTCACACTCTCTGTCCTTTAACTTTTTATATTGTTTCACAATCTTACATAAACAGTTAAACCATGACCCATAGTTTTCACATGTATTTCTATTTTCTCTAGATTGTAGGAGTCACAAGTGCAGTGACTTTCTCTTACTCATCACTGTATCCAGCTCCTAAAAACATTGCCTGACATGTATGATAGTAGGTTTTTAAAATATTGTTGAAGGAATCTTATTTTTAATTTACAACAAAGGAGTAGTCATTCAAAATGAATAAAGATTTTCTCCATCATGCCAATGAAAAGGCAATTAGTTTAATAAATGAGCCATAGACCACAGAAATTTGAAGAGAGTATGTCCTACAAATTACTTGTTTCTATCCACAGTACTTGTTTCCATAAGTTGAATAATTATGGGGGGAGGTGTATGAATGTCTTGAGACATTAAGAACATGTTTTAGCCAAAGAACTCATATATTGAGTTGACCAAAATGTCCATGTTTTCTCCATAAAATAAAAGACACATTTTAAATTTTTACCAATAACTTTATTAATCTGGATATTTTAAGTATGTCCATTATTTCCCTCTATGGGCTTCTAGTGGGTAGAGGCCAGGGTGCTGCTAAAAACATCTTCCAATGCATATGACAGCCCCACAGCAAAGAATTATTTGGCCAAAATGTCAATAGTACCAAGAAACTTCGCGAACCACTTTTGACACGTTTGATCAGTCATAGCACCTTCTCCATGCACTGAACAAATCATTTTTCATTTCAGTTGCATTTTCACCTTTCTTGAAATAATAAAGCATAATACACTGAAAATGCTGCACATCTTCTCCCATCTTCAATATTAAAATGGCTGCACAATAATTCACCAAAATATTGTTTTTTTTAAAAATGTATGCTGATATGACAGCTGTCACAATATAATCTAACAAAATTGTTTTGTGTGGAGTTAAAAACAACTAAGCACAACTAGAGCCATCGTATGGGAAAAATAAATGAACTTTTTGGTCAACCCAATAGAAGAACAATACCATATTTGTATATCACTTTATACTAAATGCTTTAAGCAGACTTGAACTCTCTTCATTATCACAACCTGTGAGTCAGATGAGACAGTCCCCTTTTTAGAAGTGAGGAATCTGCAGCACCAATAAAGAACTAGGACTGAACCCAAATCCAAGCATCTGCCAACTACATCACATTGCATCTGATTCCATAAGCTATGCATGAAAATTAGTCTATTATTAACTTCTAAGTATATAAAAATTGAATAAGTTACTACCAAACACAATGAAGTACTAATTAGTTGCATTTTCCCTTCTACTTCACTTGTGGGTGAGATAAGCAAATTGTAAGAAAATAAGCTAAAAACTGAAATTTAATTTTAACATAGAAACAAATAATTCCTCCTAGCAGGTAATCTACTACATTACTATAAACAGGCTAACCTCAGCTTGGTACGTTTCATCTTAAGATCACATCCAGGAACCAGTGCACATCAGGGACTGCCTTGCCTGCCTGTTTAATATTCTCTAACAAGTCCTCATAGTCAAGATTAATGACTGCCTAGAAATTCCATTCCTAGACATATACCCAAGCAAACGGAAAACATGTCCACACAAAAATCTGTGAACAGATATTTACAGTAGCATTACTCACAACAGCCAAAAAGTGGATATGACCCTAATGTCCATCAAATAATGAATGGATAAACAAAATATGGTATATTTATAGAATGGAATATTATTCAGCCATAAAAAATGAAATACTGATATATGCTCCAAGATGGAGGAACCTGAAAACCTCATGCTAAGGCAAAGAAGACAGTCACAAAGAACCACACATTATATGAATGCATTTATATGAAATGCCCGGAAAAGGCAAATCCGTAGAGAAACAACATAGACTAGTCATTGCCTAGTGCTGAGAGGGCTTAGGATAAAGGGAAAGGGACTAATGGGCATTGGGTTTCTTTTTCATGTAATGAAAATGTTCTAAAATTAAATAGTGATGATGTTTGCACAACTCTGTGAATATACTAAAAACCACTGAATTGTACACTTTAAATAGGTGAACTATTTCTCAATAAAACTGCTTTTAAATATTAATTCTGGTATGGGATTTTGATAGTGTGGAAAGATGTGTATATGTGGGGTAAGGGAATACATTAGATATCTCTTTACCTTCCACTCAATTTTGCTGTGAACCCAAAAGTGCTCTAAAAAATACTGTTTTTTTTAAAAAAGTAATGGCTCTATGGGACTACAAGAGCCCTATTTTTTTTTAAAAGAAAACATTTTTAACAATTACATTTCATAAGCATTTTGGGGCCATCTTGTAAAAAACTAGAAGATTCTATTTTTTTGAATTAGTAAATTCCTTAAAAATTATTTCTACTTTTATCATTACCATTATTTCATTATTTTCTTCTCCCCTTTTCCTTTTATTAAATACTCATACTCTTTTCAAAGTTTTATTCACAAATAACATAATGACCATAAAATTCACCTGTTTTAATTGTTAAGTTAGATTAATATTATTTAGAAATCTAACAGCTGTGCATGGAATCTTCACAATCCAGTTTGGAAATGTTTTTATCACCCTAAAAAATGTCCTTGGGCCCTTTTTCAGTCAATTTCTACTCCCATGTCCAGATCCAGGCTCCGCTTCCATATGTAAAGTCCTACCTTTTCTAGAAATTTCAAATAAACAGAATCATCCAATACATAATCTTACGTTAGTCAGTTAGAATAATGTTTTTGAAGCCATTCATTTTGTTGCACCTAAGAGCAGTTAATTCTTTTTTATTACTGGATAGTATTCCATTACACAGACTATCATAATGTATATACGCATTTATCAGTTGATGGATATTTGAACTGTTTACAGTTTTTAGCTATCATGATTAACACTGCTGTAAACATTCCCAGAGAAGTCTGTATAGATATATAAGATTTCCAGTTTCCCCAGATCTCATCCACACTTAGGGCAATCCTTTTTAAAAAGTTTAGCTAGTCTATATAAAAATACCTGGTCTTTTCGTCTTGCTTCTCCTTTCACACTACCACACTCACAACATTTCTGGATTTTTCCCCACACCAAACAATTCTCTGTGATACCACCTACAACTTAACTCAGTTCTGATACTGGAGATAGAGTCAAATCCCACAGGTTAAGGGCTCAGTCCCATGAGACTCCCCCTACATCAAGTGCCAACTGCAAGAAGTAGGTCCCCAAGTTACCCACCACTTCTGTCCAATTTGGCTACAAATCGATAGTTCCACAACCCCATTCTTGGGATCAATTAATTTGCTAGAGCAGCTCACAGAACTCAAAAAAACACTTATTTACATTTTGCAATTTATTATAAAATATGATAAAGGGTACAGATGGACATCCAGATGTGAGATATACATAGGGTAAGGTATGTGGGAAGGGGCACAGAACTTCCAGCCCTCTCTAGGCACACCACTCTCTCAGCAAACCAGACTCTCTTAGCACCCAGTACTTTTTGAATTTTTATGGTGGCTTTATTAATGCAGTCATGATTGCTCATAAACTCCATTTCCAGCCCTTCTCCCTTCTCAGGAGAATGAGGGTGAGGGTGAGGCTAAAAATTCCAAGTTTCTAATCATGACTTGTTCCTTCCTGCAACCAGCCCATCCAGGAATTATTAACCCATAGTTGCGTTAGTAGAATGAAAGACACTCTTACCACCCATGAAACAAAGGTTTCAGGAGGCCTATGTCAGGAATCTGGGGCAGAGATCAATATATTTTTTTCTATTATTTTACAGCCAGTTCAGAAGATATATTAGTGGTATTTCACTGTGGTTTTAATAGCTAATGATGCTGAGCATATCTTTTCATGTGCTCATTTCACATCCATACATCTTTAGTAAACTGTTCAAATGTTTTGCCCCTTTTTTCAAATGCAATGTCTCTCTATTAGTGAGATGTAACTTGTCTGTATACTCCAGATTAAAATCCTTAATCATATATATGTATGCCTTACAAGTATTTTCTCCAAGTCTATTGCTTGTCTTCTCACTTTTCAAATAGTACCTTTTGAGGCACAAAGATTTTACATTTTGATGAAGTCTACTTTATCAATTTTTTTCATAGACAATGCTTTTGGTGTTATACCTAAGAAATCTTGGCCTAATCCAAGATCATAAAGATTTACTCATATTTTCTTTTAAGAGCTTCATAATTTTAGCTCATATTTAGGTCATTGGTCCTACATTTTCTTCTAGAAGTTTCCCAATTTTACACTTTACATTTAAATCTATGATCCATTTTTGTGTATTGTGTAAAGTAAGGACCTACAGGTCATTTTCTAACATATGAATATCCAATTGTTTCAGCACCCTTTGCTGAAAAGACTATCCTTTTCTCCAATGCATTTACCTTGACATCTTTGTCAACAATTGACTTACGAGTTTATTTCTTGACTTTATGTCTAGTCCATTGATCTATTTGTCTATAGCTACAGTTTTCTAATACGTTTTGAAGTCAGGTATTTGTAAGTTCTTTTTCAAAATTGCTTCAGCTCTTCTAGGTCCTTTGCATTTTTGTATCAATTTTAGAATAAGCTTCTAATTTCTACAGAGACCTATTGGATGGTGATAGAGATTGCAGTCAGTCAATACAGGATAAATCTGAGTTGTCCAATCTATAATGACAGTATATTTCTGCATTTATTTAGGTCATCTTTAATTTCTCTCTGTGATGTTTTCTAGTTTTCAGTGTAGAGAAATACACTTATTTCAAAACACCAGTAACAAACATCTTACTTAAGCTTTAAGTCTGGTATCAAATTGTAATTGCAGACCTTGCAAAAGTTAATTAAGAGACTTTCTGGCACAATTCTAAATTTGCCACATCTCATTCAAAAATGGGATGAACAATGAACAGATAGTAAAGATCTGTTATCTCATAAAGCCTAAGAGTTTAAAACCATTCATAAACTAAGAAGCAAAGAAGTTAATGCCTATCTCAGAAACAAAACTTACCTTGACTATTTTCCCCCACAAAGGTCGCAAAAGAAAACTAAGTAATCAGGTTTTCTTTCCAACATCCCATTGAACCCAAGAAAATTCTATAAACTAGTCATACTGACACAAGAAAAATTCCTTTCTATATACATACACACACATATATATACACATGTGTATAAAATTAATACTGCAAACACAATCAAATATACTGTCTTCAGTCTTTCTCATTCAATTTTTATAGCATGACTTTTGTCTCCAACTGTAAATGTATAAGCTTTCATGGAAGCATATTGTCAAATAAAATGGGGTTTAGATTCTATCAAAGGTTCAATATATTAAAAGTTTTAAAAAACCTTAAAAGGTATAAATGTTAAAAAAGGCTTTTCAGTGAGAAGCTCTTATTTAAAATAAAAATATTTTGCAGTTCATACCAGGAGCCATGTATAATAACACAATTTGTAACAGCAAAAGGCAGAAACTACCCAAATGCCCACTGACAAAAGAAGATGTTATAAACTGTGGTATTTATTTACTGAGTATTGCATATTACTGAAACTGTTACAGTAAAAACTAATAAACTGTAGTATATACAACATGATGAATATTATAAATGTAATACTGGGGGGGGGGAATGAGTCCCAGAAGAATTATCGTTTGGGCACATATACATTCATATGAAAAACTACTTTTTAAAGAGGCAAAGAGATGATAGACACTAAATCAGAAGAGTAGTTACAGTAGTTTATTTATAGGAATAAATAAAAATGAAGATTATTAATATTGTTCTAGTTAGTTCTTGGGTTAAATAGAGGGTTTGTATGCTTTATTACTTACATATGTCATCTAAATTTTTCTAAGTATAGATATTATTATCAAAATATTTTTAAATACACAAGCAAAATCTATTTTTAAAAGTCACCTATTATAAAACATTTTCCAGGAGCTTAACTGGACAGAATATACATCAAAAAAATAATTTAAGTTTTTACCTTTTTTTCTGTTCAACTGCTTTGTCCAAGTGCTGAAAAATATCCTGAAACAGGGTACAGCTGGATCGACTATTAATAGTATATCCATATCCTCTTTTCCAATATTGTTTCAGATCATTTAAATATTCTAATACCTAAAATTAAAAATTTCAAAAATCATTACTATTACACTTTTTTTCATGTTACAGATTTCCTAATTTACATTTGCCATTTCAAGTATTTACTAATTGGACCCAAAGATCCATGACACACAGACATATATGTTGATACACAAATTTCAATTTTGGGAATGTAGAAGATAGCATGCGAAAAGCAAGTTAGTACTCACAGCCAAAAATCCAGCATCCACCCTGGCTGGTGTGGCTTGGTTGGAGTGTTTTCCCATAAAGCAAAAGACTGTAGGTTCAATTCCCAGTCAGAGCACATGCCTAGGTTGTAGGTTCAGTCCCCATTTGGGGTGCATACAAGAGGCAACCAACTGATTGATTAATGTTTCTCTCCCTCTCTTTCTCCCTCCCTTTCCCTCTCTCTAAAATTAATAAGCATGTCCTTGGGTGAGGATTAAAAGTTAAACAAACACCAAAAAACCATCATCCATGACAGTTCAGAACAATGGGTTATTAAAGACGTGCTCACCTCCCCTTTCTTCTAAAATTATATTAGGAAGGTAGATATCAGATAGAAAATGAGTTGCTTTGATTTATGTATCAGTTTGGCAAAAATAAAAAAAATTAAAGTATACCAAGGACATGGAAAATTGATGCTGCTGAAAAGAATGTATATTGGTGTAGATATTCTAAAGGGCAAATTGGCAAAACCCATAAAAACACACATCTCTACGGCCCATTTAATTCCATTTCCAATAAAGTAAAATTTTCACAGAGGAACACAAGAGAATGTACAAGAATGTCTTACAGCAGCACTGCTTACAGGAGTAAAAGAAAAATATTATTGAAAATTTCTAAATATCATTAATAGGTATGTGGTTAAATAAACTACAGTATACACATATTATGGAATACCATGCAGTTACTAAAAATTATATTGTAGATCTGTAAGTACTGACACATAGACACTACACAATTTACATTTCTAAGAATGATAAGCATTATAAATAGCAGTATAAAAAAGGTTGAAAGTTACACATCAAACTGAAAGCAGTGATGAATCTCTGTAGAGTGGTCTTGAAATAGAGGTGGTGATTAAGGCAGCCTTTATCTAAATGTTAAACTTTTGACTCAAGTATCATTTGATCAGATAAACACCGAAATCAGATAACTAAAACCTACAACCCAATAGAGAGGTGCATGAGAAGCCTATGCAGTAGTTATGAGCCATTCTTCCCAAAAGAGCCCCTAGAAAAACTAAATGTAAGCCATAAGTTTAAGTTTAAGTTTAACACTTAGAGAGGCAATTAAATCAAGAAGTTGGCACAAAAGTCCAAAGTAAACATTTTTAAAAAGTTAAAAAAAAAAAAAGAAATTAGCCCTGGCTGGTGTAGCTCAGTGGATTGAGCATGGGCCTGCAGACCAAAGTGTCAAGGTTCGATTCCCAGTCAGGGCACGTGTCTGGGTTGCAGGCCAGGTCCCTAGCTGGGGACGCACGAGAAGCAACCACACATTGTTGTTTCTCTCTGTCTCTCCTTCCTTTCCCCTCTCTCCTTCCCATTTCTTCCTCTCTAAAAATAAATAAAATCTTTTTTAAAAAGGTTTCTTTTAAAAAAAGAAATTAAAATAAAGACAAAGTTCTAGCAAAGCTGTTTAAGAAATAAAAATGGTATCAGAAATGAAAAAGTAACTATAGCTGGAGATTTTTAAAAAACATATCTGCACAGTTAAAACTTTATGTATCAAAAAGACTTGAAAATGTATATAAATGAAATGGGTGGTTTTTCTAGAAAAATGTAAGTTACCCAAACTGACTATTCAAAAGAGTCAAAGGTCTACCTGAAAGATACTAAGCATGGTTGGTTTTAACCATGAGTTCTACCAAACCTTCAAGGAAGTTAGTTCCTAATATAAATTATTCCAGAACACAGAAAAAGATGGAGAACTTAATTCATTTTAGGAGGCTAATAGAGCCTATTACCAAAACTGGATAAAGCAAGCACAAAGAAAAAGGGATGAGAGGAGAAAATTCAGATCACTGCATTGTAAGACAGCTGGCATCCCATACTCTCAACCACAAAATGCCGACAGTGATTCCTGGTCATTGCTACAAATAAAAACTTCCCCTTTCATTTCTAACCCCCACAGAGAGAGAAAAATAGGACCAGGTCAGTAGTATCACTCACAAATGATAGCCACTGCCGTAAACCAACCTCACTATAAACACAATTTAATGAATTTGAAATCAAGCATAGTCAAATAGAATTTAGCAGTATATTAAAAGGATGTATCATCTGCCATAATGAAATAATTGATACCAGTCATGCCCTCCTCACATAAACCAGAAAATGGAACAAAATAGCCCTAAACTGAAAACCCACATGTCTATGAACAAGATAATGGGTTTGAAAACTGATAATTCATACAATAGAATACTACACAGCAATGAAAGTGAATTACATTTATGCACTAGGTAATGTTTAACAACAGACTACATATGCATCAGTGATCCCCTAAGGTTATAATGAAAAATTTCTATTGCCTAGTGACATCATAGTCATTGTAACATCACAGTGCAATGCATTACTCACATGTTTAAGGTGATGCTAGTGTAAACAAACTTACTGTGTTGCTAGTCAAACTTACTGTGTTGTTGTGTTGCTGTAAGTGTATAGCACATGCAATTATGTATAGCACATAATACCTGACAATAATAATAAACGACTATGCCACTGGTCTGTATATTTAATATATGTTTTATTATTTTAAAGTGTACTTATAAAAAAGTTTGCTATAAAACAGTATGCTGTGTTATACTGGCTAATCTCATACATCTTGTGTTTTAAAGGTCTCTGCATCATTTTCTCTTGTGTTTTAATCTGGTATTATCTGAAAGTACAAGAATAGGCTATATAGACTTATAGCCTAAGAGCAACAGTTTATACCAAACGGCCTACGGGTGTACTTGGTTATACCATCTAGGTTTGTGTAAGTGCACTCTATGATGTTTACACAACACCATAATCACCTAATAACACATTTCTCAGAAATACATTTCCATTATTAAGCAGATGACTGTGAAGTTACATGCAGCAGCATCCTAGATAAATGTGAAAACATAATGCTGAACTAAAACTAGATATAGAAAAATACATACTGGGTATATTGTAAATATAAGTTATATGTTATATAAAGTTTAAAATTAAATTAAATTTTTTGAAAAAACAAATGAATAAAGTAATGTAATAAACTAAACTAATGAAGAAACTGTGAAAGCACAAATATACAAGTAAGTAATAATGGGGAAATAATCTCAGAAACGGAGGGAAAATATTTTTTTAAAACATGAAATAAATTTACCAAACTCTATAAATATTCTGAAAACCTAGATGACATGAATGATTTTTATTAGAAAATATTAAATACCAAAACTGACTCCAGAAAAGACATGAAATCTAGGTATACTCATTACAGTAAAAGATACATACAAAGTTGCAAAAAGAAAAACTATCTTACAGAAAAATAACTAGTTCATTAATCATTTCTTTTGTATTTATCTATCATTAAATCAATTGCCTCCTTTGTATATTACTATACTATGAATATTTCTATTATAGCCATCATATTGTCTTGCAATGGTTCATTTGAGTCTTTCACTCCTTGTGGCATTCTTTGAGGATAATGCCTAGCTTATGGTAGTATCTTCAGTTCAACCAAGTACCCAGCACACAGCAAACACTAAAGCAATATTTGCTGAATGAAGGCACACACAATCCAGCATTTCATAAGGTCTTAGATAGCTAATAATCTCCATAATTCTCAGAATTTCATGTATATTCACTTTTACTTAAAAAAAATTTGATAAAGAATTTCAAACATATAAAAATAGAGGGTAGTATAGTGAACCCCTGTGTACTCACCATCCAATTTCAACAATAATTGTCATTTGACCAACCCTGTTTCAGTTATACACCTACCACCATCACTGGATTATTTTGAAAGCAAATCCCAGATATCATTTTATTTCATCTGTAAATATTTCAGAAATATGTAAATCAAAGAGAACCTTACATTTTTAAATGAAGAATCTAACTTATTTGCTATTTATATAGAAACAGGAAACTCGTATTTAATTAATTTAATATACATGTATTTCAAATATTCAAGTCATGATCAATTAAATGAGTTCCTTATTTACAGACGAAAAAAGGTACCTCCACATTGCGGAAATCTAGCAGTCATCACTTTAATTGAATAATCAAACATTATCATGAATGATGTGACAAATTGACATCATTCCTTCTGATGTGATGCACTGAAGTGCGATGCATTGAGGAAGATACATCACTTATATAGTATTCTTTATTTTTTTTAATTTTATGTACTGATTTGAGACAGAGGAACGGGGAGAGGAAGAGAGGGAGAAAAGGAGGGAAAGAGAGGGAGAGGGAGAGAGACAGATAGACGGAGAGAGAGATAGAGGGTGGAGAAGGAAGTAAATGTGGTACTTGTATCTTCCCATGACCCCATCAAAATGACAATGAAGCTACAGAACAACCATCACTGAGAACTGCCTGAAGTCTAGATGAACAGAAGTCCTACACCTAAAGATATGCAAAAGAAAACAATGAGACTGGTAAGAAGGGTGGAGACTTGGAACCAGCCGGTCCTATACACACACCATACCCACATGTTACAGTTGAAAATCATAAAGGTATCTTGGCTATGGAGGTTCCCCTGAGGAACAAGGAGTCCCAGGCCCACATGAGGCTCCCCAGCCCAGCATTCCAGTGCCAGGAAGGGAGGTCACCATAACTCCTGGCTGTGAAACCCAGCAGGGATTGTGCCTGAGAGAGACAGAAGGCTACTGAGGTTCCATGTGTTCCTCTTAAAGACTGGCCCACAGACTCACTCAGACCAATTCTCTCTAAGTTCCAGCAATAAAACAGAAGCTACAAAGGTACCAGGAATATATAGGAGGACATGAATTGTCTGGCTTCAGGGTGAGGGCTGGAGAGACTGCTCTCTCCCAGACAGAAATACTGGCAGAAGCCATATTTCTTTGCTGAGCCTTCCTCCTGCTGGGCTGGCTGATAAAAGGGATTAAGAAGCACAAGTTAGTATCTACACAGCAGTCATAAGGATGTAAAGTATAGCATAGGGAATATAGTCAATAATATTGTAGTAACCATGTATGGTGCCAGATGAGGACTAAATTTATCAAGGTGATCACTTTGTAAGTTATAGGAATATCTAATCACTAGGTTGTACAACTGAAACTAATATAATATTGTATGTCAACTGTAATTGAAAAATTTAAAAAATATTTTAAAAAATATTTAAACCCCAATCTAATTGTGAGTAAAAAATCAGACACAGAAGTTGTCAAGTCTTCAGAAGTAAGGTACCACATGGATAGAGCCACTTAACTTTAAAAGTTAAATTTTGAAGTTTATTTATTTATTATGGCATACTGAAGGTTTCATATATATGCAAAGTATGACTAAGGTTTCAAAAGTCCATATTCCTGAATGATCCATACATACAAAACATGTCCTACTTTCATCCACCAGAATTCTATCCAATGCTACAATCCTCAAAACTTAAAAATTAGCCCTCTTCTATCTCACCTGTCTAGCTTCCAACATCCCAGAACTGACCAGAATTTGCCTCTCTCAAAGTTACCAGAGGCCTGTCTGCCCTTCTCTTTCTAGAGTCTAAAAGACTACAAAGAAGGCATATGAATGAAGGAAAAAAATATGAAGCAGGCAGACAAAGTGTAGATGAATTACCGGCATCATCATGGTGGAACAGAACTCAATTTATCACAAAAACTGTTATGAAAGGAACAGGTATTTGAAAAAACATTCATGCTCTCTGAGCCTTCATGTCCTATAAAAAGGCAATTTAAATTGTATTAGCTGTATAATCCTTTCCAGTAGTAAAGTCTGATGTTGGGTTAAATACCTTTTTAACTGGGTAGACCTAAAAAGCAAATCACAATGGAAGAAATTTTTCCAAAATTTTATGAACCCAAACTAATTAGAAGTAGGTGAGCCCTACATGAAAAAGCAGTCTCTCTTTAGGTAAAAAAAAAAAATTAAGAGTTAGTCAAAGACAGTTAATGTTCCCTATTCTGCTTATTTTTTGAGAAGCTACTTCAAGCAACAGCATTAAAAATCATGCAAAAAAGGCAAAGAAACTGCAAAATTAATACTTACCTTTGCATCTTCTGTGTCAAAAACATCACACCATGGAGATTTAACACCTTTAATTGCCAGGTCAAATGAACAAGTGAAAAAAGCTACCTGAATTAAATCTGGGGGGAAAAAAAGGGAAAATTTGTGGGTTATTATTTCCACAGTTTTCCAAAGGCTAAATAGCTGTAAAATGCCAGTACAGTACAACTGAAGAAACTGGATAAATTCAGTTTGGAAAGGAGACTATTATTCAGTTTCTTCCTGGCTATCAAAGAATTTAAGACTTACTCTGTACAATCCAAAGGGGAGGAACTAGTACCTTCTGGAGAAACCATGATGAGATATAAGTTTCAGCCCAATGATACTAAAAAATTTTCTCTGTGAAACAGTATTTTTTTTTCTGTTTTTAAAAGTAATATATTTGTTATGAGCATGTTTGCCTACCAAACCCAATAAAAAGTTTAACCCAAGGACTTACTACTGTATATAAAACATAATTTGATTTTATTAATTTTTAGAGGGTTGGAGGAGGGGAGATAAAAGTTATAAAAGGTTTTAGTCCCCAACTTGAAAATTAGGAATGATGAATGACATTTATTGAACAGTTCTTTTAGCAACACAATAATTCATGTCATAACTATCAGAAAGAAGGAAGTATAGAGGTTATAAAAGCGTGGAAGAGTGCAGAAGCTAGAAAGGGAAGAAGGGTCAGAGTAAGTGAGGGGTCAGAAAGAAGGTGAAACAAAGGATCAAGGAGAGAAACAAAAAATCGCACACTGAAGGAGAGAGATTGAAAACAACATCTGTTTTTCAACCTTGGCTGCCCAATCAGTCAGTGGATTTCAGACTAAGTTACCTGGGACTTTTACATTGCTGAACAGCTGATTACATTACTTACAGATATACATAGGTTTTGAAGAGAAGTGATATGGGAATGAATACTTAGGCTACAAAAGGTAACCTCTGTTAGCACCAAATAAACATACTGCTCTTCAGTCAAGGGAAAGTGGGTGATATTTAATGCTACATAGAGAAAAAAAGAAGTCAACTGCAAGGGTTTGACACCAGTGCTTTACTTTTTCTTCTTCACTGCCTTTCCTTTCTAAGAAAAACGGGGCAAAAATTGATCTTGCATGTTTTTTGCACTAGTTTTGAGTTTACAGAACTTCCCTGATGCAGTATGTAGTGCAAAAAGAATATTTAATTGGGAATATACTTAAAAGCCATTTAAAAAGTTGCTTATATAAATGAAAAGGTTTATAACCCTAATATCCAATATAATAGAGTGGCTTTTAAGTACCATGTATATTTGATGATCAAAGGTCATGGCTTGTCACACTTGAAATTCTAGTTATGAAACTATGAAAGTTAGTGCACATGGTATATTGTTTAACTGGAGGGGAGCTGACTCGAAAAAAATTCACCCAAAACTCTTGATAACTAAGGTTATGAGACCTGAATCTGCCACTAATTACCTCAGACAAGTCATTCTAGGTTTTCTGGGCCTCAATTTTCCCACCTGCAAAAAGGGAGTTTGGACAAATAATCTTTTATGATGGGTTATAGACAAATAATCTTTTATGATGGGTTATAGCTCTGATGCATCTATTACGACTATTCTGACACCTGGTCAGTTTTTGAACCTCAAAAATATTTCATATGAATTAGAGATTTAAACATTAAAACATAAAATAAGGAAGACATAGAAAATACAATAATCTTGGGGTAAGAGGTAATTCCTAGGCAAAATACAACACTTAGAAGCCATAATGAAAAGACAAACATGGCTATCTATATAAAAGATGTAAACTTCTGTACAATCAAATGCACCACAAACAGGCATAAAAGCCACTGCTTTTTTACAATGCCCCTGAGCGGGGCTTGTGCTTCTCCAACTGGGACTCCAGACTCTTGGGCTATTCCTCACACTGATGCAGCTCTACTAAGGTATCTGCATTTGCTACCAGCCGTGGTGGATCCAGGCAGGTCCTCAGCACCCCACACTATAGCTCCCAGCAGTCTGAATGCATCGCAGGCCAGCCAACCTTGCCCACCCCAGCCCTCACTCCTCCATTGGCTCCCTAGAGAGATGAGGGAGTCAAACTGCAAGTTAAGCCAACCCTTGGCCTCCAAGCAGTACAAGGATGGCACTGAGAAGAGATGCCAGAGCAGGCCTCCCAAGCTGCCTCTGAAGGAGCCCAACAAAGTGTAAAAACCTAAGAGACCTTGGGACTGACCAAAGGGGAGCAAAAACAAGGGCACTGCCAAGACCTGGAAAACCAAGACTCCAGGGAGGAAATAAAAGGGCAGACACAAAAAACTGGAGAAGAAGGCATCTTGCAGGAGTCCTCGGAAAACAGCAGTGACTATGCAGAGCAGCAGTTTCCTTCTGGGATAGGACATTTTTGCTCCCACTTGCCCCTGCCCACCAGGCCCACAGTCACAGTCATCATCACCATCCCCACCCCACCTCCTGACCCCCACCCCGTAACTGTCAACACCACCACACTACATTGCACACCAGCCATTGCAGGGCCTCAGTGGCCCAAGTGGGGAACAATTTTCCTTTGGTATGGGTTCCCAGAAAACCATTTCATCCACCCATGTGCATTCACTTGCCCTCCTTGGTCAAAGGCTACTTTCTACTTAGCCATACCCTGTTGGCTGCAGTCCCTCTCCCTTGGTGGTGGGGACATTGCTGACTGTGCTGCTGGTTTGGTGGTGGGACCCTTCTTTCCCACTTTTACCTCTGGCTTCCTTTTAGGGGGCCTGGGAGGGCTCCCCTGAACTTTAAATGATCCAAGCTCTCTCTGACTCAGGATGCCCTGACCAAGCAGTGTCTCGCCAGCAGCGGCTCACACCCACTTGAGTTTCTTCCTGCCTTGCCTAGTCCCTGCACTAGGCTGGATAGCCCTCCTTGGGACAGAGGAAGAAAAGCAGAGGGGTATGAGCCTGCTTCCATTTCAGGTCTCAAAATTCCCCTTCCCTCACATGAGGCACTACTAAGAAGGAGCTAACCTTGCTGCCCCCCTTACAACTCTCCACCCCTCAAGGTTCTGGTTCCATTTTTCCAATGTTCACAAACTACCTCTGGACAGTTGTGCTGTTTTTTGTTCAATGTTTCATTCTTAGACATCTGTCACTGATGCTGCTACCAGGGCCAAATGTTCATCCTAACTGCCTCCTGTGCTACCCACACTCCCCTCCAAGATCCTCTTGGGAAGGGGCTAGGGCAAAGAAGGCTGGGAGCCAAGGACCCCAGCCCCAGGCAAGGGGGGCCTTGCGCCTAGGATGCAGCAGCAAAATGATTGGCGCGGGGGGCTGTGTTGACCACTGAAAGTGTAGGGCCAGATTTTCCCTTTGTTCTGCAGGGGAGGAGGAAGCCATTATTTGTTGCAGATTGGGGCCCCACTCTCATTTCCTATCTGTGGTTACTTGAATTAAAAAAAAAAAAGATATATATACTATTTATATATATATGTAAATTTATATGTGTGTGTATATATATATATATATATATATATATATATATATATATATATACTTACTTTTCTGGAAAAAAGATAAGCAACAAATTAAGAGAAAATGTTAGCAAAATACAATAGGCAAAGGATTTATCCTTCATCAAGCAAAATTAAAGGATATATATTGTAATTAATATATCCATAATACATAAGGTACCTATGATCAATAAGAAAACCATAAAAATAATCTGATAGAAAATGGACAAGTATAGAACTTCTGGCCAAGATGGAGGCACAAGTGGAAACGCTGTACCTCCTTGCACAACCAAGATTAAGGTCAACAAACATTTATAAACAATAACACAACCAGAACACAGAAAATTGAACTACGGAAGTCTGACAACCATTCAACCAGACCAGTAAGAGGGGCGGAATCAGCAGTCAGCGGAAAGGGAACGCGGCTGGAAAAGGCAGTGTTTGGCAGACCCGGGAGTGCCAGGGAGCATAGGTGGCAAGGAGCTTGCAGACCCCAGACGAGAGGAGGAGACGAGCAGAGCACACAGGGTGATTGGCCGACCTCGGACACACATTCGCATGCAGATAAACTAGATACTTGTGGGAGGCAGCGGAGGGGAGCAAATCCGAGAGAGCGCAGAACAGACGCCATTGTTCCCTCTCTGACCCCTCCCCCACAGACAGCGTCACAACCCAGTGACTAGGTTGGCCCGCCTTGGTAAACACCTAAGGCTCCACCACCCATATGTAACAGGTGCCACCTGACCAAACATGATTCAAACAGAAGAACAGCTCAAAGCCCCAGAGCCAATACTTTCAAGTGACCAAGAGATAGCCAAGCTATGAGATGCACAGTTCAAAACACTGGTGATCAGGATGCTCACAGAACTGGTTGATTTTGTTTGCAAACTAGATGAAAAAATGAAGGCTATACTAACTGAAATGAAGGAAAATGCACAGGGAACCAATAGTGATGGGAAGAAAACTGGGACTCAGATCAATGGAGGGGACCAGAAGGAAGAAAGAAACAACCAAACAGAAAAGAATGAAGAAACAAGAATTCAAAAAAATGAGGAGAGGCTTAGGAACCTCCAGGACACCTTTAAACATTCCAACATCCGAATTATAGTGGTACCAGAAGAGGAAGAGGAAGAGCAACAAGTGGAAAACATATTTGAAGAAATAATGAAGGAGAACGTCCCCAATCTGGCAAAGGAAAAAGACTTCCAGGAAGTCCAGGAAGCTCAGAGAGTCCCAAAGAAGGTGGACCCAAAAAGGAACACACCAAGGCACATCATAATTACATTACCCAAGATTAAAATGAAGGAGAGAATTCTAGAAGCAGCAAGAGATAAGGGGACAGTTCCCTACAAAGGAATTCTCCTCAGACTGTCAGCTGATTTCTCAAAAGAGACCTTCCAGGCAAGAAGGGGCTAGAAAGAAGTATTCCAAGTCATGAAAGGCAAGGACCTACATCCAAGATTGCTCTATCCAGCAAAGTTTTCATTTAGAATGGAAGGGCAGATAAGGTGCTTCTCCGATAAGGTCAAGTTAAAGGAGTTCAAACAGGGAAAACAAACATTCTCATTTATTACTGATATAAATTTTTCTACATTTTCCAAGAACAATTTGGAAGTTTATGTCATGATGTAAAATATTCATGTTCCTTAACCCAACAATTCCACCTACAGTTATTTAACTTATAAACTCTTAAGTGCAGAAAGCAGACTATTAAGAATGTTCACTGTAGTGTCATCTGAAAGAGTCAGAAACTAAGAAAACCTCAGTAGGAAAATGACTTCCTATAAAAAGAATCTGGACTCATCCCTCCCACCATTAAAATTTGATGATGGGTTAAGTATTTAAGTTTTTAATTAGCACTGACCTTGAAATTAAATCATATACCTATGAAATAACAGAATTTAAAAGAATGAGACATATATTGATAAGTTTACAGAAAATACAACATTACCTCTCTATGTAAAAAAAAAAGTATTTAAATAGGAAAATATTTTTGAGCAGTTACTGTGTGCCAGGCACTGTGGTAATGCCTTGTAAAAATTAATCTCAACTTCCAGTTAAGATGGGAGTTGTAGGTAAACATGGCTCACTTCCCTGCATAGCCACAGAAAAAATTACAACTAGACTACAAAACAAGTAGCACCCAGAATTATCAGAAAATTGAGCTATAGGAAAGTCTGACAACCAAGGGACTGAAGAAGCCACATTCATCCAGGTGGGTAGGAGGAGCAGAGATGTGGAGATACAGAATGGGTGGTTCCATACCCAAGTGTGGTGGATAAAAATCAGAGGGATACCTTGGGAGTAAGGGATCCCAGCCCCATGCCAGTCCACCCAGCCCAGGGTCCCAGTCCCAGGATGATAAGTCCCCATAACTTCTGGCTATAAAAACCATTGGGCGTTGGGGTAGCGGAAGAAACTATGGGATTTTTAGTGGTCTTCTCTTAAAGGGCCCACAACAGACTTGGGTCTTACACAGACTCATTCTCTCTGGGCTTCAGCACTGGGGCAGCAGCTGAAAGGGCACCAGTGGCATACAGGGAGAAATTGAAGTTATTGGCATCACAATGAGTGCCAGGAGACAGCTTCCTCCCAGATAAAACTCCAGAGGCAGCACTGTCCCCTCTCTGAGCCCTCCACCATAAAGAGCCACATAAAGCCACACAGCAGTGACACAGGTTGCCCTACCCTGGCAATTACCTACAGTTCCACCCCATCCAACTTACAGGTGCACTTTTCTACAATAGGCCATGCTACTGGGACAGGAAGTCAAAGCAGCCCTACCTAATACACAGAAACAGACACAGGGAGCCTACCAAAATAAGAAGACAAAGAAAAATGGCCCAAAAGAACACAACTC
>PVKM010011542.1:0-33115 GCA_004027735.1 Carollia perspicillata
ATCAGACCCACCTTCAAAAGACGGTTCTATGTTAAAATGGCTATCAAAGGTCAACTCTCTTCTCTGAAGAGGAGCAGCTCCCAAAATGTAGACAGGGTCCTTGTGTGGTGGATGTGGGTCGGGATAATTAGGTGAGGCCAAATGACCTCTGTTGCTGGTGTGAACCCAAATGCCACACTAGGTGGCAGGAATGTGCTCGACCCCAATCATTTGTCTTCTAGGGGCCTTTGGGCCACGGCAGGGCCTTCCGCTACTGGCACTGTTACTACGACCACCGAGGACCCAGGGCCCTGCTCTGGGAAGGCACGGCCGCAGCCTTGGTCCGTGCATTTGCGGCCACCTGGCTGCCTCCAGCGGGCGCGCGGGCTTCGGGTCCTGCGGGCCGCCACCCCCGAGCCCCCAGCGGGTGCCGCCACTGGCTCCACAGTGCTCTGTCTCACCGACAGCAGGGAGCCCAGCGGCTGGAACCCGAGGGACTGCTGGGCGCCGCCCGGCTCCAGCCGCTGGGCCCGGAGCCCCGCTCCTTTAAGCTGGGAAAGGCGAAAGCCACGTGTCAACCGCGCCCCCTGGTGGTAATATTATTCAAAGGCAAAACTGTTTCCAAAGAACTGAGCTTTGACCGTCTTGTTTGAAAGAATCAGGAATAATGAATTCTTTAAAGAATGAATAATCAAATAACCATTTTTTCCTTTGGTTGTCTTCATGGTATACAAAGCTTATCGCCCGGCCTTGGAAACAATGTTTGCTTTTCCAGGCAGAACCAGCTCACCAATATCGCCCCTCTCTGTCTTCCCTTTTCTGCAACCCACCATTTTTGTCTCCGTCTTTGTGGCTCTGTCTCTGATGGTCTGTCCCCTTGTACTCGTCTATCTTTCTCCCAGACTCTGTCTCTGTCTCCCTTTCTGCCTTTGTCTGTCCATCCATCTGGAATAAATGCAGGAACAGACAAAACAAACCAAGACAATCTGCTCTCAACACACTATTGGTTGCCAGAGGGGGAGGGGAAAGGGCAAAGGGGGCAAAGCGAGTCAATGGTTTGGTAACGAATGAAAAGTAGTCCGTCGAGAAGCGTGCTGCTGTGTGTATATACAGATGTCAAGGTACGACATCGCATACCCGAACCCTCCAGGGTGTTGTAAGCCAATGTAACCTCAATCAAAAAGGCAAAGATTGGCAGAATGGATTTAAAAAATTAGGATCCACATCTATGCCATCTGCAAGAGTCTCACTTTGGATCCAACGAGGCAAATAAGTTGAAAGTGAAAGAATGGAAAAAGATATTTTGTGTAAATAGTAAGAAGAGAGCAGGGGTAACTATCCTAATACCAAAGTAGATGTTAAACTTTAAAAGTTACATTAGACAAAGAAAGATGTTATATTTTAGGAAAAGATTCAACACAGCAAGAAGATATAACCATTATAAGCATTTATAATTATAGCACATCAAAATCTGTGAAACAAACCTTGAGGGAACTGAGGAGACAGAGATAATTCTGCAGTAATCGCTGGAGACTTCACCACACTACCCATACCAGACAGAGCAACCAGACAGAGGTGAAGGACGGGAACAGGACGGACAGCTTGAACAACACAATAAACCAACTAGTCTCACAGACACAGCCAGGACACTCTGCCCGACAACAGCATACATATTCTCAAGTGCACATAGGACATTCTCCACGATAGACCAGATGTTGGGCCACAAATTGTCTCCTCAATAGATTAAAAGAGATACATTATCACACAACGTATCTTCTCTGACCACAATGGAATGAAGTTAGAAATCAATAACATAAAGAAAACTGGAAAATTCACATAATTCTGGGATTCAACAACACACACTTGAGCAACTAATGAATCAAACAAAAAATCACAAGGGAGATAAAAAATAGTCAAAGCTTAATGAAAATAAAAATACAACAAAGCAAGCTTATGGGATGCCGTGAAAACAGTGTCAAGGGGAAAATTTGCAGCCTTAAATGCTTGCATTAAAAAAGTTCCAAAGATGTCAAATAAACATCCTAACTTTACAACTGACAAAGAACAAGAAGAACAAAAAGAGGAAAAGAACAAATTAAACCCAAAGCAGCATAAAGAAGAAAATAATGAAGATGAGAGCCGAGATAAATAAAATAGAGACTGGACAAATGATAGAGAAAAACTCTAAAGTTAGTTCTTCGAGAAGATTAACAAAATCGACAAGCCTGTATCTAGACCAAACAAGAAACAAAGGTCACTCAAATTACTAAAAGCAGAACTGAAGGAGAGCCCATCATACAGAAATAAAAAGGGTGATAAGAGAATCCTGCGGACAAGTGCATGCCAACAGATTGGATAACCTAGATGAAACAGACAAATTCCTAGGAAGAGAAATCCTACTAATCCTGAATCACGAAGAAAATCTGAACCCCCCTATCCCTGGCAACGAGATCGGGTCAGAAATCAAAAACCTCCTGGCAAAGGAAAGCTCTGAATCTGATGCCTTCCCTGGGGAGTTCTGCCAAACTTTTAGAGAACTGACACCAATCTTTCTCCAAGTCTTCCAAAAACTGAAGGGGAGGAGCTACACGCTAACTCATTCTGTGAGTCCAGCGTAGGCCTGATATCAACGCCAGACAAAAACGCGACAAGAAAAGAAACTACAGAGCAATTTCCCTTATGAACATCGATGGAGAAATTCTCAACGTATATTGGATCCTTGCCCTGTGGGGTGAAATTCACCCTAGAAATGAAAGAAGGGGTGGCCAAAAACTGAGTAAGACTCACTGCTGCACTGGAGCAACAACGGAAAGGAGTGCCACCCTCCCGGGTCGGAGCTGTGCAGGGAGAGCATCCCCATCATCCCTCCGCGTCACTCACAGTCTGGTCCCCTCAGAACAGGCGACTCCTGGTGGGTAACTCCAGGCTGGGGTCGGCAGGTCATGGACTGCAGACCCAAATGAGCCAGCACCTGTTTTTTCATGTGGCTGTTACTTCTACAAATGACTGAATTTTTTAAAAAAGAATAATATTGGTAGCATGGGGAGATGACATGAAATTTGAATCCCAACGTTTATGAATAAAATTCTATGAACGAATCACATCGACCAGCATCACGAGACTAGGTGCTCACACAACACCCTCAACTCGGAGGAAGCCAACAGTCAGGAAAATCGGAACATGTAAACAGTAATATCTCAACACAGCCGATTTTCTTCGTAAAAATAAAACTTGGAAGTAGGGCTGCCACCATAGTAAGTTGCCGAGTAGCCCATTTGTTCGCCAAGTGAAGACAGCCATTTACAGCTGATGATTTGATCAAAGCCATGTTTGATCCCAGCAGCCAAAGAAATGCGGTCCAAGAAAACACCCTTGTTGAAGGCGATTGGCTTATCGCTTGATGAGGTGACGATTCTGGGAGCAGGAGCAATGGTCCATTTTTAAAAACATGCATAATTGTCCAGCAGAGGGCAGCATTACCCCACCGAGCCAAAATCACCTCGGGTGAGGGGGCGGGGAATGCAGTTCAGAGGGTCTGAAACGTGAGTGTGGGCTCATTTGCCAAGATTTAATAACTGACGCACGAATCTGTCTAACCTTCATGAAAACATCGCAAGATAGGTACTATTTTTCGTCCTGATTTTACAGCGGTTAAGTGACACTTACAAGGCCATGCTGTCAGTAAGCCTAAGCCATTTGTCTCCCTCCGGGGCTGTATTTTTATTTAAGGAAATGATTATGAAGTGCTCTCTAGGTGCCAGGCACGGGCTAGCACTATGCACGTTTTAATCCTTTTAATCTTACCACAGCCTCGGGATTTCGGGGCTTTTATTACCATGCACATTTCAAAGATGCAGAAACTGCACACACACAAAAACAAAACCAAAACCAAAAACTGGAGGGAGAACAGGAGCTCTTACCCCCAGGGCCTCTCCCGCAGGCCGGGTCCAGCCTTAGGAAAACACTGAGGCAGCAACTGGCTCACAGGCAACAAGAATCGCCACTTGCAGGCTGGGCCTGCCTTCTTCTGGAACATTCTACGATGACTTTTTTCTTCCTCATTGCCAGCATGGATGTGCTCTGGTCTTTTTCTTAAGACACAGACAGGTGATAAGTTTTATTGTTACTGTGCGATGTGGAAAACATAAATTTAAAGATATGACAAGAGGGGAGATGAAGAGACAGAAAAAGTCACCTTGAACTTCGTACTTTCCACTTTCACAGAGTGATCACCAGTGAAGGCATACCAAAGGCAAAACTGCAACTATGTGAGAGTCAGGCAGATAGAAGTGGGCACGTGTGTGCACACGTGTACACACGACACACACACGTTAAAGAGCCCTTTCGGCTCAAGTGAGCCGTTTCGGCTCAGTGACCACTGCATCCACTTGCATTGATGAAACGTTCTAGAAAACAGAGCAAGAATTCTAGGGCCTGGGTCTCAATTGAATGGTTTTTCATTTTTAAAAAATAACTTCGGTTAGTGCAAATTTAACGTTATCGCTTAAATTTGAAGGCAGAAGTGAGGCCGGGTCAGAGTGACCTGTCCAGATAAGTCAAAAGCTATCAAGAAAAATAGAAGGAGACGCACGCCCTGGAGTGGAGGGACGGGCTGCACAGCCAGGTCCAGACTGCAGCAGTGGGAGGAGCCGATTCATTTAAACCACCCGGACGCACCGTTTTCATGACTCAGCTCTGCCATCGCTGCAGGGGGTCAGAGTTTCTACCAGGTGCTGTGACCCCAAACCTTCACTCCCATGTGACCCTTTTTTAGTGGCTGGTCTTTCCTGCATGGTTACAGCTTCCCACTGACCAGTGAGTACTACAGGCCTGGGGGTCTAAAGGGCACCCAGGGAACGGGCTGGCTTTCGGCCTCAGTGCTCGTCCCCACAGTGGGTGTCGGTGGCAGGGTTTCCACCTGGCAATCAGTCAATCACCTTGGCTTATTCTCTGCTTTTTGCTCAGTGGCACCGAGGACCCCAAATAACTGGGTGGTCTCAACTTCCGATTTCATTTTTACTTGATTAAAAAAATTGTGATTGAAATACATGTGCCTAAATTGCAAAACACTTCCAGTGAAGAGCATGACAAATTGGTACAAAACCGCACCCCGGCCTTGGCCGGATGGCTCAGTTGGTTGGAGCATCGTCTCGTACACCAAAGGGTTGCAGGTTCGTGCCCTGATCCTGGGTCAGGGCACATACTCAGGTTGTGAGATCGATTCCCAGTGTAGCGCGTGTGGGAGGCAACCGATCTGTGTTTCTCTCCCACGTTGGTTTCTGCCCCCTCTCTCTCTGTTCCTCTCTCTTTCTCTCCAAAATCAATAAACAGATCCTCAGGTGAGGATTAAAAACAAACAAACAAACACCACACCCTGTACCTACCGCCCAGATCCAGAACTAGCACGTTATTCGTTCTGCCGGAGCTCTCTCCCGACCACTTGCCCGTGGGAAACCACTAATCTGACTTCTGAAACAGCAGATTAGTTCTGTCTGTTCCTTAGCTTTGCTGAAATGGAACCACACAGCAAGCTCTCTTCTGTGACTCCTTTCTTTAGCCCAACATTACATTGGTGAGGTTCATTCACGTTTTCCAGTTGTCATTTTACTTACCTTGCTATCCCGATACATCCCAATTAATGTCTCCATTCCACTGTGATGGGCCTTAGGGGTCCAGGACATTTCCTGCTCTAAGGCACCCCAAATACTGCTGCCCGGACACTCTTGCCTGTGTCTCTGGGCGTGCACGTGAATGCACTTCTCTCGTGCACACCTGGGGCTGCGTTCCTGGGGCCGAGGGAGTCTGTCTGCTCCACTTTCAAAGATTCTTCCAAACCATCTCTCAGAAGTGGTTGTGCCAACTTATAACCCTACCAGTAACAACTGGGAGTATTCGTTTTTCCGCATTCTTGCCAATGCCGGCTTTTTTGTTTTTTATAGCAGTATTGTGGTTTTACCTTGCATTTCTTAGTAACAGTGGAAATTAAGCACACTTCCATATGTTTATGGGCCATTTGAACGCACTCTTGTGAAGTGATTATCCTGTTCCCTTTTCTATCACTTTGTCTTTTCTCATTGTCTTCCTTTGCCAGATACGGAATTCAAACATATTCTCTCTTTACTTGTCATTTAATCCTCCTATTGCTGTTGTTGGATGTTCAGACATTCTGACTTGTAATTAGTCCAATTTGTAAATCTTTCCCTGAGTGGTCGGGGCCTTTTGTATCCTTTAAGAAATTATTTCCTGCCCCAAAGTCATGGAGATGGTCTCACGTAGCATGTTCTAAAAGCCAATGTTGTTTCACTTTTCACGTTTGGGTCTGTAATTCACCAGTAGTGATATGCTCGTGTATGACTTGAGTAGGGATCAAGTTTAATTCCCCCCTTATTACTGTGTGATTGAACCAGCACTGTTTAATGAAAAGATCATTCGTTAAATGGCCTCTGATCCTCCATCAAGGTCCCGGGAGCACACAGGACTGTTTCTGGAACCTCTGCGCGCTCGGTCAGCTGGTCCACGCTTGCCGGTGTTGTTTTTGCTGTGTCTTTGTGAGACGCCTGTCTGCAGTGATATTCACACAAGTGTCTCCTCCTCCCGTCCACCTTTTCTCCATTGTCTTTGTCTCTCATGTACTTTTAAATGTCCGCACACCTACGGACACTCCTGGGATGTTAACTGAGATTGCATCGCCTCGAGACAAGTCTGGTCTTTTCCACATCGGCTCTTGCGAGCCTTCCATGCGGCACGCACTGTTCTTCTCCGTTCCTGAAGTTTTCATTAATTCCTCCCAATAATTTTTATATGTTTTTGTGTCGGAGTCTTATACATTTTTATTAGATTATTTTTAGGTATTTGAAGATTTAAAAAATTTTTAATTAATTTAGTTTCCAATTACAGTTGACATCCAATATTGTATTAGTTTCTGTTGTACAACATATTGATTAGACATTTATGTACCTAATGAAGTAATCACCCTGCTAAGTCCAGTGTCCGTCTGACGTCATGCATAGTTACTACAATATTATTAGTCAATAATAATATTCCCTCTACTTCCCTGTGACTATTTTCTAACTGCCAATCTGTGCTTCTTAATCCCTACACCGATTTCACCCAGCCTTCAAACACCCTCCCGCCGGCAACCATCAACTGGTTTTCTGTGTCTGCAAGTTTGTCGCTGTTTTGTTTGTGTATTTTGATTTTTAGATTCCACATATGAGCGAAGCATTATGGTATCTGTTCTTTTCTTGTATGTTGATGACTCTCTATAGTGTTATGTTTGAATTCTTTTTTCTTTATGTCTTTTATGTGTCTTAAAGATTATTAGTTTCTTTATAGTAGTCCATTTTATTTTTTATTTAGTCTTTTTGAATTTTATTTATTTATTTCTAGAGATTGGGGGAGGGAGAGAGAGGGAGAGAAACATCAATTGGTTGCCTCCTGTATGTGCCCCAACTGGGGACCAAACCAGCCACCCAGGCACGTGCCCTGACCAGGAACCAAATCAGCGACCTTTCGCTTTGCAGGACGACGCCCAACCAACTGAACCACGCCAGCCAGGGATGTTTTCGTCATTCTTATTTACATCATGCGTGTATGTGTGCATCCTTCAGTTGATTGTTATTATTACAAATAGTTTTCCTACTTTTGTCTTTTAACCTTCGTACTAGCTTTATATGTAGTTGGTTGATCCACTGTTTTTACTGTTTGCCTCTGTCAGGGAGAATTTTTTTCTTTCCTATATTTTCTTAGTCATGTTTTTGATTTTTTTCTTTTCTCCTTCAAGAAGTTGTTTAACATTTCTCGTAATACTGGTTTAGTGGTGATGAACTCCTTTAGTATTTTGTTGCCTGGGAAACTGTTTATCTCTTCTTTGATTTTAAATGATAGCCTTGCTGTGCATATAAATCTTGATTGTAAGACTTTGGTTTTTATCACCTTGACTATCTCATGACATTCCCGTCTGGTATGCAAAGTTTTTGTTTTTGTTTTTCTGAGAAATCAGCTAATAGTCCAATGGGAGATTCTTTGTACGTGAGTAACTGCTTTTTTCTCACTGCTTTTAAGATTCTTTATTTGTTTTTGAGCTTTGGTATTTTAATTGTGACGTGTCTTGATGTGGGCCCTTTGGATTCATCTTGTCTGGAAATTTCTGTGCTTCCTGGACATGTATGTCTATGTCCTTCACTTGGATAGGGAAGTTTTCATTTTTCTCTAGTAGGTTTTTAATCCCTTTTTCTCTTTCTTCTCCTTCTGATGCTCCTGTGATGTGAATGTTGGTACATTTGATGTTGTCCCAGAAGTCCTAAAACTGCCCTTATGGTTTTGAATTCCTATTTCTGTTTGCTCTTCTGATTGGCTATTTTCTGTTACCTTGTCTCCCAGATTGCCAGTTCGATCCTCTCACTCACCTAATCTGACCTTGGCTCCTTCTAGTATATTCTTCAGTTCGTTTTCGTATTCTTCATTTCTGACTGGCTGGTTTTTAGACTCTTTACCTCCTTTTTTATGTGTTTTGTTTATCTCTTTGTTTAACTTCTCCCTGAATTTAACTATTCTTCCCCTAAGTTCACTGGTCATCCTTATAACCAGTGTTTTGAACTCTTATCTGATTGGTTGCTGGTTTCCATTTCGTTCACTTCTTTTTATGTAGTTTTGTCCCTTTTTTCATTCGGTACGTGTTCCTTTGTCTTCCTATTTTGACCGCCTCCCTGTTTTTGTAAATGCAAGCAGAGGCCAGCCACCACTTGTTCCAGGCTTGTGTCCACTTAGTTGAAGCTATGCTCCAGGCCAGGACGGGGCACTACTTTATGCCAGGCTTGGGGCCACCGAATGGGAGTTACAGTGCAAGTTAAGACCAGTTCTCAATGATGGTTGTTCTATAATTTAGTTGTCATTTTAGTGTGATTATGGACTCAGCCATCTTGACCAGATGTCAGGCATTTATTCCTATATTTTTCCTTTTTATCCCTGGTAATTTTCCTTGTTCTGAAGTCTGCCTTCTTTTGATTAGTGTTTGATTAGGGGGTATATTATATATCCTTTTCACCCTTTCATGTGGATCTCAGTTTAGTTTTGGGTTTGCATTTTTCTTTTTGTATATTTCAGGACCAAATTTATATCTTTATAAACTGCTAAACTCATATTGCTTGCTTATTTTTTTCAGGGTTTTAATTTTTTATTCCTTTATTTATTTTTTAACATATTTTATTTATCTATTTTTAGACAGAAGGGAAGGGAGGGAGAAAGAGAGGGAGAGAAACATCATTGTGTGGTTGCCTCTTGAACACCCCCTATTAGAGACCTGGCCATCAATCCAGGCATGTGCCCGGACTGGGAATTGAACCAGCAACCCTCTGGTTTGCAGGTTGATACCCAATCCACTGAGCCATTCCTTTACTTTTTTTAAGTGTGTTTTATATACGCAGAAGCCTTTTAACAGTGATATATATCACAAACATTTTTCCCCAGATTGCCAGTTGTATTTTAACTTTATTTATTGCTAGGTTGTTTAAATTCCATGCTAACGTTTTTATTTATTTGTTTTATGTGTTAAATTTGTCATTTTTTATCTGTTATTCCATCTACATTTTGGTTCATAGTTAAAGAAAACCTTTTCACATTAGCCTGAGGGCACATGTTCCAAATATTGTATTTAGAAGTTATTGGGTTGGTACTTTCCCCTATGCCCAGGTTAAAGAGGAATTCACGCATAATTTACTCCAGTATTGGTGCGGGTTCTTCAATTCTGCTATTCATTTAGTGGTGAATATGTGTGGTATAAGACATGGATATAATTTCATCTTTTTCTAAAAGTCTATCCAGTTGTCTTAGCACCGTTTATTAAAACGCTCCCCCCCCCAGCTTTTTTGGCCTCAGTGACTTGAGATACCACATTTCATATATCCTACATTCTGTATGTATAAGGGTCTAGTCTATTTCTGAGCTTTTCTGTTCTATTCTACTCTTTGGTCTGTCCACTCATATTCCAGTAATACATTGTTTTAATTCTAGAGGCTTTAGAGTATATTTTAATATTTGGCAGAGGTGATCCTCATGAACATTTTTAAAAACTGGGCTCCTGTCTATTCTTATACATTTATTCTTCCATTTGAAGTTCAACATAAGCTTGTCTAACTCCATTAAAAAAATGAAAACCTTGTTAGTATTTTTACTAACATTTTTTGTATTTTTACAAAAAATCACTTTACAAAAAATTCTTTTATTTTTATCACTAAAGTAACTTGGGAAGAGCTGTATCTTTATGAATTGAGTCTCTTTCTGAAGGACAACTGGTGTGTTTTTGTATGTTCAAGTCTACTTGTGTGTTCTTCCGAAATTTGAAAAAGTTTTTCTCACATGGGTTTTGCACATCTTTTGGTTGAATCATTCCTGGGTATTTTATCTTTTTTGTTGCAATTGTAAATGGGGTTTCTCTAATATTTTCTCAGCTAACTGGTTATGTTTGTGTGTCTAAAAGCTAGTGATTTGTGTATGTTAGTGTTATATCCTGTTGCTCTGCTGAATTATTTTGAGTTCGTTTTATCATTGGTCGTCTAAAGTTTTACAGGCACAGGTTCTTATCCTCTGCGATTAGACCTGGTTTTGTTTCTTTTCGATCCTTTTCTCAGCAATCTGTCATTGATCTCTCTGGCCTACCTGCCTGGCTCGTCCCCCCAATACAATGTTGAAAGAGTGGTGACAGTGGACCACCCTTCTCTTGTTCCTAATCCAGAGATGCTTCTGGGGGTCTCCCATTTTCCCGATTAGCAAGATACTGGCTGTAGGACTTTCAGGCTGAAGATATACATCTATACCTACCTGTCTATGATTAAGAAGGTGTTCATTAATTTCTACTTTCATGGGTTTTTACCCGGGACGGACATTAAATTTTATAAATGGTTTTGCAGTATCTATGGAAGCTGCTCGAGCCTCAGCTCAGTTTCTTTAAAAATGGTCTTTCTGAGGGCCCCTTCTTGTGAGTATTCAGACAATGAGCTTCTTAGATTTTTTCCAGTACATTTTGGATATTGAATAGAGTTTCCTGATATTTTGGTTGTTTTAATCACAAGTGTAAGCGTGTTGGTCACTTACCAGGTTCACGAGTCCTTCGCTTGCACGCGTACACTTACACACTCACTCTGCCAGCTACCAGCAATGCCCACGATTCAGCCCTTCTCAGCGGACATGCTCGGGTAACAGTGCATTCTGCCCCGTTCCCTGGGCTTCTTTCAGCTGCTCTTAAAGCTGGCCTTGTGTATAAGAACATTCAAAACAGCCCTAGCATTTTACAGATCTCTATGGCTTATTTACTACCCATTACAAGTTTCTATCCATAAATACTATCGCTCTTATCACCCCATTCCCTGGTCACCACCATTTTATTGCTTTTAATAGATTTGGTGTTTTTAGATGCCACACATAAGTATTATCATATCAGTTCTCCAGAATGAACATATCTTAGCATGTAATATTTCTACTTTATTGACTCACTGATATCTTCTTTGTGACCTGCTACAAGATTCCACTTTATATAACCAAAGACATTGAAATGGAAAACAGGCTGACAGTAACCAGAGGGGAGGGAATTTCAGGGGAAAAGGGGAAGGGGTCACAGGAACAAGTATCAAGGACACATGGACAAAAACTAAGGGGGGTGGAAATGGGAGGGAGGTGGGGAGCACAGTGCGGGGGTTGGACTGGGATGGAAGTAAAAGACAGAGAACTGTACTTGAACAACAATTAAACTAAAATTTTACAAAAAGATTCCACTTTGTGAATAATCCCTATGCCTTGAGGAGTCATATTTTCTGTTGTTAGAGTGAGAGGTTTAATATTTAGCTATGTCATACCTTATTGATTATGTTGTTTAGCTCTTCGACATTTTCATTTTTTTGTTTCACTAGATCTGTCTTGTTCTGAGAGGTGTTTTAAAGTTTCCCATTATTAATGTGTTTTTATCTATGCTTCGCAGCTCGTAATTGTTGCTCTAAAAGATGGGGTTTTGTTGCATTATTTGATGTGTAGATATTTATAATGGAAATTGCTCCATTGTGATTTGTGACTTTTAGCTTAAAAAGAGTAGCCTTTTGAAACAGCCCATGTTGCTTTCTTGCTGGAATGCTTTTCTGCACCCACTTATTTCCTGTGGATAATTTCTGCTCATCTTTCCCACTGGTGTTGGTATGCTTTTCCCCGACTTCCCACAATTTAAGTGGCCTCTTTATTATAATTTCTCACAATGAACATATAAACTCACCAAATGACTCTATATGTGTTAAGTTCTTACTATGTGTCAGGCACGATTCCAGGGATTGAGGAAGCAGCTGTAAACAAGAAGGCCACGAACTCCCCTCAGACAGCTCGCGATCACCATGTATTGTTCTATCGTCACATGTAACGAAACTGGTACTTTCATATTGTCTGTGTGTTCATTGTCTGTAATCCTCATGAGAAAGGAGGGCATGTGTCGTTTTCTTCATTGTTAAAATTCCAGCATGTAATGCAGTGGGCACCACAGAGTTGGCATTCGACAAGCATGTGTTAAGTAAATCCTTAGGTCTGTCTATATTTACGTATATATTTTATACTCCAGACTAGTGGAGAATAGTCGTAATTGCCCACAACAATGTAGATTCCCTTCTTCAGTTCGACTCTGAGTTCTCTCACCTGGTGGGCGGGGGTGTGCAGCCTAAAATCCATCATAAAAGAAAGGGAGGGCCTCATCGGCATTCATGCAAACATTCCAGTTCTCCTAATTTTCACCTTTGAATGAATGAGCTCATTTTTGTTTTCTCATCCAGGAACTAGAAAGCCTGGAACCAGCTGGCACCCCTGCAGGCGCCCTGGAAAGGATGGGCGATGGTCCACCCCGAGGGTCACGCCGAGGACACGCTGTCAGAGAGGATGAGAGCTGGAAGGAATCGAAGTGAAGGGTTAGCCTTGTCATGCCCCCTTTTCCAGCAGCATTTTAGAAGGAAAAAAGATCAGATCTTTAGAACCATCTAAAAATACCTTTTTGATGTCTGCTTTGAAAGGGTGCCCGGAACTGCTCTATTTGTCTCTGTGATAACCCCGTATCTATCAGCTGGGTGCCAAAAAGAACAGAGCCCTCTGCAAGGATGGAGCCAGAAAGTGTCAGAACACAAACTCTTCATAAGCCACAGACTCCCCAGAACCGAAATGAGCCCTCTCTGCTTCTGGGCCCCTCGGGCATGTGGGCATCACTTTAGCGTAGAGGTTCTTAGATGTTAGGGAGACTATCCAAGGTACCTGTGAACTCCTCATCCCCTTAGAGTATATTGAGTCCTACAGTGGGGGGGGGGGTAGGTAGGATGGGGAGTAGGGCATTATTCTCCACTCACCACCCCAGCCCATCATGTGAGAAACCATGTCCAGGCGAGCTGCATTAGAGATATGCAGGAGGCATGCCCTCTGGCACCTTCTAGTAAGAAAAAGCTGAGAATCAACGTTCGTGAAATGATCTTATTAGGGACGATGCTTGATTGGTGAGCAGACATCTCAGTTCTTGAGAGTAGTGTCTTAGTTCCATCTCCGTAAAGCCCGGTTCTGGGTTCTTGGACCAAACACAACACCCTTGAATCCAGCCATTCAGGGTGACTCCGTGTCCCTCAGTGGTGCCATGTCTGAATGTCTCATAGGACACGCATGCAGATCGTTTTACCTGGTCTAACTTCCTTTGTAAAAAAAATGTCTGTGCTTATTCTCTGTATAGAATATTGGCTATGAAAGTAATGATAACTCTGTTATTAAAAAGTAGGATTCTAGAAGACCATTTTCTTGGGAACACTTAGATTAGAAATCATAATGAGAATCTGGGACAGTGAGAGGACGACCCTCCGAGTCCCCTCACCCTCTACAAAAAACGCGTATCCACCCTTTGGTTTCTGGTCGACAGGTGAGGAGCCGGGAATTTGCTTCCAGACGTGAGGGGAAGATATCAGGATGAGGCATGTAAGTTTCAAGGACAGACGGAATCCACTGTTAAGGTTTTCAGCAGCTTGGGAGGTGGAGGAGTCCTCCATTGCCTGCCCCTTAGCACATTAACCCAGAACACGGAGGCTTAAAACAACACGTATTATTTCCCAGGTCGCACGAGAAGGAACGAGGCAGCAGTGGAGTCGGGTGGTTCTGGTTTAAGAGACTGTGATCAGGGTGTTGGCAGGGGCTGCAGTTTTTGGAAGGCTTGGCTTCAAGACGGCTCACTCACGTGCAGGAGTCTGCAGCTCTTGGCCACGTGGGCCTCTCCACAGGTGTGTTTCATAGCTCTCATGTCATTGTAACTGGCTTTGTGAGAGTTAGAAGTCACAATCCATTTTTTCTGCACTATCTTATTGAAAATATGAGTCACCCCTACTAGGTATGGGAGGCGGGCTACACAAAGTGTGACTACCAGGAGGCAGGATCATTGGGACCAGCCACCTGAAATGGTTATGCCCGATGTCGGCCTCGAATTGTGTAGAAAAAGCTGCAATCATTAAAGGTAAGAACTGCCTTATCAACTGGATGAAGAAATGGGTTGGGACAAGTATTAGACAACCAGGGGCCCAGAGTCTTAGGGACCTTTGGGAAAGCAGGAAAAGGAGGAATATGCAGAGTAGTTATGCAGATGTAGAATGTTTGGGAGATGATAGAAAACTGCCTTTTTCATCTGGACACTTAGAGAACAAGGTGTTAACTGGAAGGATTGGGATGGTCATTAAGGGATGTAAACATCTCTGCCTAGGACATGCCCTGGGGACGTCCACACTGCAGATGACCCCCGATGTTCACTGCAGGAGGGATTTAGTCTTGCAGGAGATGGGGAAACAGGTTTTTCAGAGGAAGTGACAATCCCACCAGACGTGATGGCAGTGCCAACGAACACCATCTTCAGCTGCATGACTCGCAGAATAAAAGGCAGCGTGGCTTTGAAACAGAAATGTAACCTTTAATAACATCGACTCCAGAGCACCTGGAGGAAGTAAGGGAGGGTAGAAGGAGGAAGAGTGAGATTTCCTGTTGGCTTCACCAGCCAAGTCAATATTTGGCTAGAGTTAAGATCAAGCGAGACTCAAAACAACGTCTTCACGTGTTCTTATATTATTTCGTTTCCCCATGCATCTGTCCATCCATCCATCTGTCCTCTCATCCATCCATTCTTATGTTTATTGATCACTCAGTCTGTGTCTTGATTCTCTAGAGAAAAAACACATTTTTTTTTCAATTTATAAGAGTATGTGTTTTCCAGCAGTCATTGCCACACCAGTCAAGGAGAAGAGAGCGGACCATCGATGGGAACAAAAGTCACGCATTTGACAAATGGTAAAACTGCAACTAAGTTCAAGTTGGCCAGTCTGTCTATGCCCTTTGAGTCACATCTTCTCAAATGATTTACTTTCATTTTTCCTTAAGTCGGTAGCTCTCTCTCCTGACCCTCCTTGGTTGTTGATTCTTTTGATAAGACTCTTTATTGTTCCTAAGCTTACCGGAAATAACCCCAAAGAAAATTACATTACAATATCTATAACTTAAAAAAGAAGTTAGACACAAGTACTTTTCTGTAAACATCTATGTTACTCTCGCATTGTAATCATAAGAATTAGACCATGGGCACTTAAGCAAAAATGTTTTGTCTGGACATAAAGAAACATTTAAGAACAGAACTTGGATTATTAAATATATCATAGTTATAATAGGTAATATATATTGTTATGTATACATAATGTACATTAAATGTTACGTTATGTTCCTCATAACATACATTAAATGTTATGTATATATAACATTCTCAATATGTAACACAAGCAAAATGCAATACTCGACAAGAAGCATTGTCCACATTGTTATCAGCTGAATTGTGCCTCCCAAAATTCGTGTACTGAAGTCCTAACCCCTAGGACCTCAGAATGTCACAGTATTTGGAAATAGGGTTCCTAAAAAGACCAGTTAAAATGAGGTCATTAGAGTGTTCCTAATGCACTATGACTGGTGTCCTCATAAGAAAAGGAGGTTAGGACACAGACGTGGGCAGAGAAAGACCATGGAGGAAAGAGGGAGAAAATGGCCATCTAAATGCCAAGAAGACAGGCTTGGAAGAAATCAAGCCTGCTGACACCTTGACCTTGGATTTCTAGCCTCCAGAACGGTGAGAAGAGATGTGTCAGTGGTTTAGCCCCCAGTCAGTGGTGTTTTGTTACAACAGCCCCAGCAAACGAATACATTCATTTTACGAATGAGGGGAACTTAGGTCAGAGAAGGACAACCACTCGCCCCAGCGTGTGGCGCTAGTAGGCTCAGGTGTGAGCTCACCTGACTGGGAAGCCATCTCCCGCACCCTGCCGCCAACAGAATATAATCCAGGGAAATAAGGAAGCAGTAACTAGCACTTTCCTCTAATGAAGCCACTCTACACCCCACCTCTTCCTACCTCCCACCCCTCAATCCCCTTCACAGTCTTTTTCAGGTTGCAGAGCGGATCACAGGTCCCTCCACGTCTTCTCTGCCCCTGGACTCCCACCACGGGCCACGAGAACTTAATCATCACCTTGGCTCTCAAATCAGCAACTATAAGAGCTTTGCACATAATTCAGAGGATCCGAGAGAACGTTTTTCTTTCTCAGACACACTTGTCATAAATGAGATATTTCAGTACGTACTTTTAAAAGGAACTGATGATTGGCGTTGCACTGCTAGTGGGAGTGGAGCTCTTCGGTTCTAGTAAGCTTGGAACACACGTGGGCTTTATCGGGCAAAACAGCCTCGGGGCCGGTCTGTTTACCGACCCAGCCAGCTCAATGTCCAGGTCCAGTGGGTGTGATGGACAGAGAAAACCAACTGTTTGGTTCTGGACTGTGGGCCAATGACACACCCCCAGGGCCGCCCTGACTTTCTTTGTTGCACCCTTGGCCATCGCCCCCTCACTGAAACTCAACCCGGCACCAGAAACCAATGAGGCAATCAGTTTGTAAGTAGGGTGGCCACAGTGCCGTATCGGGTTCAGTATTGGCCACCTTGTAAACAAAGGACACAAGGATTGCTTCAGATCCAAAAGGGGCCAAATGGCCAACTGTGCGGTCAGGCGGTAGGCACCTGATAAGGTAGCTCTTACTCATACAGGTGGTGCACTTGGCTGCTACGTTTCCATTTCGGCCTGCCCAGCTTCTGACATTTGGCTTTACTTCATATTTCTAATTTTTAATTTGTATTAAATTTATTGGGGTGACATTGGCCCATCGGGGCATAGAGGTTGTGGGTGTGCATTTCAATGATGTTTGATCTGTATATTGCATTGTGTGCCCATTTCTAGCTTTTTAAATGTCTGTCTTTGTCATTTAACATTGGAGTCTGAGAGTTCGGCCCATGGGTGTCCCTTGTTCTTAGTCTACACTCCTCGCCTGATCATCTAACCCCCTTTCACCCTTGGAATGATCCTGGGAATTGGCTTGCCTCCTCATGCACCCCCAAACCCAAGACTCAAAGCACCAGGTGGATGGTACTGGCTCTACCTTCAAGGCATGTCCTACACCCAACTTCTTCCCACCAGCACCTCTGCCACACCTGGTCAAGTCCCCACCCTCTCTGGCCAGGAACCTTCATCTCCTTCATGTCCTAACTGGTCTCCCTGATTCCCTTGCCTCTGACAGTGGCTTTTCATCCACAGCCCAGGGGATCCTGGGATCTTGAGTCAGATGATGTTACTACCCAGCTCAATGCCAGTGGCTCCCAGGTTCACACTGAGTTGGCACCATCCCTGCCATGACTTAGGTTCATTTTCTTTTCTTTTCTTTTTCATTTCTTTTATGACTTCGTCTTCCCCTTGCTAAACTTCCCCTGGAACATGAGGCTCCCCGCTGGTTCGCCAGCATGCTGATAAAGCCTCTGCCCACAGGGTCTTCTGGGAACACAGGTTTGGTTTGAGCAGTCTGCTTACCTGTCTGCAGAAAGGATGCTCGGATTTCCCCACCCAGAAGACTGCTCTCAGGCATCTTCTGACTTTCTTTTTAAATCCTCAACTGAGGATATGCTTTCACTGATTTTAGAGAGAGAGGAAGGGAGAGAGAAAAAAACATTGATCAGTTGCCTCCCGTACGTGCTCCAACTGGGGATCAAACCCACAACCTAGGTGTGTGCTCTGACCAGGGATCGAACCCGAGACCCTTTGGTGTATGGGAGAACACTCCAACCCACTGAGCCACCAACCATGGCAGGCATCTTCTGACTTTTGATTGCACTTTGCACATCCCAATACCCATCATACCCTGTCTTGAACTACAGTTATTTTGCAAATATTTTCTCTCTTACTAGAATTATGAACTCCTTGGTGTCGACTCTAAGCATGTCTATGCTGATCTCCCTCGTTCTTGCTTAGTCACACTAAGCTCAGGAGTTGGACCCCTCCATTTGGTAACACAGCCAACAACTGTACTCTTTCCTTTCCGAAGTAAAACCAAGGTCACAATTTCCTTCAATGTGCAGAAGTAGTGTTCACCTTCTAAGACATTGTTCTAGGATGCGTATGACAGAGAAAACGAGCCTTCTGCAACATTATTTCTGCTCAGAGATGGACTCAGGCCACTTTGCAAGGCATTCAGATGTGCATTCAAAGTGTTTGCTGCCACCGCAAACCCAGTGATGGATTTTGACAACTCAAGGGATGTGGAAATTCCTTTGTCCTCCCATTGAAGGATTGTGGGTACTTCCCTGCCCTTAACTGGAAAGATCAAGAATAGAGAGATGGCTGCAGTTTCTGGAAGGGAGTGGGAGAGTCCTGTCATTTCCGAATTTCTGGCCAGGGTGGTCACAGTTGTTGGGAAATGATTATGTGGCCAGGTCTTATCTCCGTAGGGTGGCTGACAAATTACAGAAGGTCATGGTGTTGCAATAGCTATGACGGGTCTCCAAAGAGTTGTTATCATCTGCGAGGATTTGGGAGGCTGGAAAATGTTGGGCCTGGGGAGTCTCTGCAGTGAGTGCCGGGGACGGAAGTTGGAAGCGTATCTGTTGCTGCCAAGGTCTGGGAAGGAGGCTTTTCTATCAGAAGGGTCAGAACAGCTGGGGGTGGGAGTGGGGGTTGGCCGCAAGGCAGGAAGTGGCCTGTCTCGTCCAGAAGGGGTGGCAGAGTTGCAACAGCTGGGAACACCCAGAACAGGGGGGTGAACGAGGAAAATAGACCGAGACTGATGGAGGGAAAGATGCCTGCCGGGTAGCCCAGCCGCCTTGCCTGGCATCTGTTTTCAACATCAGCAGCGACACCAGCACCCCTCTCGAGCGAGACCTCAGCACGAACTGACAGCGCCTCTCCAAGGGCCCTCGCTCCTGCTTTCGTTTTTCTCCAGGAGCCCATGTATCTACATTGCTGATGGTCTCTTTTGTAATAATCCTGCAGGACCCACTCAGTTTGTTAAAACTACTAAAACACCTATAAATCGCCCTTGTGGAGGATGATACAGATATTCACAGCAAACATTGGAGATGTGAGTAACGTGCAGTAGTAGTTCATGGTCTGGAAAAGTTTTGTAGAGACAGGATTCTGCTCAATCACTTCATATTTAAGTTGTACCGTAAGAGTGCTCTAGAGTCGTCCCCTGGGTGGGTCCTGTGTGCCCTCCTGTCGCAGTTGAGCCTGGACTGTTGTAGGCACGTCACCGGTGGGTGGGGTTGCCCCCCAAGGCTGACCGGTTGCGAGGACTGACCACAGCCACAGCGGACAAGCTCCAGTGCCGCTGAGGCCACCAGGCAGGCGTGCCTTTTGAGGAGCTAACTGACGGCACTCTGTGGTGGTTGGAAGCCAGGCCCGGGGCTCTCTGACAACACAGACCACCTTTTATAGCACCGAAAGTCAAGGAGCTGAAGTGGAGAACCTGGTCGTCGGCTTGGACCTCGCTCATTCGGTAGAAGATGGAACTTTTGATCTGTAGAACTTGAACAGTTTCTCTGGGAGCAGGTCAAAGTCAATGGAAAAACTGGGAATCCTGGGATTGTTGTTGTTCCCGTGGAATGCTTCGAGACTAAAAGCACGGTGGTTTCTGAGAAACAGTTCTCTACGAGATATTGGACATCGCTCACCAGGAAATGCCTGACGGGGCACAGTCTTCGTGGTCGGCTCTGTGTGGTTGCTCCTGACGAGGAGACACGAACGTTGTGCTTCCAGATTAGTCAAGATGAAGACGAACCTGTATCTCAGGACTGGGGGAGGCGCCCTTTAAGGGCTCTGCTTACTAATAAAACAAATGCGTGCACAAGAGAAAGTAATGTCTGCACACGGACTTTTAGTTCATCAGTGAGTATCAAACACAGCACTCAGGGAAGCCAGGCGCTGGGTGTGTTGGTTCTGGGGCTTCTTGGGAGGGGCTCGGGTGTAGTCCAAGTTCAGCTGCTGCCTGTGCTGGGTGTGGGCCACGTGTCAGGAGCTCCAAGGCAGTTCATGGCTGGTAGCTGCCTGTGCTGGCTCTGAAGGCACACGAGAGAGGCCACGCCATGTGCCGAGGCCAGCAGCCACCAATGCCAGGCCTGCAGCCACTCAGCAAGATGCTCAGTGGTCTGTTCCCCGGCCACTGCCTGCCTGGGGCCTGTGAACCTTTGAGAGTTTTAGGGAAGTCTGCATGGGCTGAGGCCAGCTGCCTGTGAGGAACAGCCCCTGAAAGAGAAGCAGGTGGTGCACCAGGTGGGTAGGGTGGGGTCTCAGGTTGCCACCTGGGTGGGCAGACTGAGATCTGGCGCCCCCCTGTGCCTGCAGGTTGTATGGCTGGAGGGCTCAACATAGGAACAGTGGCAGCTGCCCCTCCAGCCCTTGTCTTGAAGCCACACAATTCAGTTTCTCCCCCTATGTCTCTGGTGCCTTTTGAGCTGCTGTCCCTTTGCTGGGGCTTAGGGTGAGTGTTTGTGAGCCAGTCAGTCTGTGTGGGGGCCCTTTAAGAGGATACCTGAGTCTCCAGAAACCCATCTGGACAAAACCCCTGCTGACTTTCGATGCCAGATGTTGTGGGGAGTCCTCTTCCTGGCATGGGGAGAGGACTCCCCACAACTCCCCAGTCTGGTTGGGGCTGGAACCCCTCATTCCTGAGGAGGGGCCTCCACAGAGGAGTTAACACTCTTGATTCTGAACTGCTACACAGGGATGTGACCGGCCCATTTTGCACCTCCGCCCCGCCTACCAGCCTCCACGTGGCTTCCTCTTCATATCCCCAGCTACAGGAGCTCCGTCAGCTGGACTTCACAGAGCTCTCCAGGGTGATGGTTCTACAATTCAGCTGTCCTTTCGATGTGGTTCTGGGGGGACGTGAGCACAGCGTGTACCCACTCTGCCATCCTGACCAGACGTTATCCTGTAATACATTCTTAAAAGAGAGCAGAGTGGTGTTGAGGATTAGCTGCTGTAAGAAGTAGTCCAGCTTCACTCATGCATTCTAAACATATTTCATAAATGCTTAAAAAATAAAAACAGCACCCCACTATTTGCCCCGCACAATTCCGAGTGTAGGTTACAGGGATGAACACAACCCGGTCCCCGAGAAGCCTCTGCTGTTGGCATTCCGCACATCCAGGCCACCTCTCCACTCTGGCCTTGAACGAGCTGCCACACAGTGCAGCGTGGGGTCTGCTTTCCTCGTGGCTCACAGAAGATCATTCTCAACAGGGAGAGCGTTGCCTCTGGGCATTTTGGAGAAGGCTGCAGGGAGGTGATGAAACTGCATGTAGAAAATGAACCCGAATGAGTGGGGATGGGATGAAATTCAGCATAAGAAGCACAGCCCTTAAACAAGAAAATAAAGCAAGAATACAAACCAACACACGGCCAGATGGAGATGTAGAGCTGAATTTTGTAGATCCTGGAGCTTACCAAATTTGGGAGTCTCTGTAATAGGAAGAATAAAAACTTAAGAATAGGAAATTAGGTGCAAATGTATATATCTATTAAAAATACATCACAACAAGCTATAAAATTCATACAAACAATACAAACTTCAAAAGTCCGCAAGGAAACATTTTAATGAACTGTCTGATGCACATTGATAAGACTGTTCTTTTCTACATCTTTAAACTGCACCCGCCCACACTTCACTGAGGTTTAGTTGACACTTCACAGTTGCATGTATGTAAGATGCACCACTCGATGACTTGATATGTATATGCACAATGAAACATTCACCCCAATCCAGGTGATTAACATACCCAACACCTCACATCTCTTCGTGTGTGTGTGTGTGTGAGTGTGTGTATTTGAAAACACTTAAGATCTACCCTGTTAGCAAATTTCAAGGATATGCTACACCACAGTTAACCACAGCCCCATCATTGTAGGGTAAATCGCCAAACCTTATTTATTGTGCACACCTGAAACTTGATGCCCCTTGAACACCTCCTCAAATCGCCCTTGCTGCACACCCTTTGACCCCTTCTTCAATTCTGTAATTTCACAATACGTTTTCCATGGGAACAGAAATGTGCTTCCTGTGCCAGCGAACTCACCATGTGTCACTACTAGAGGCCTGTGTCCTCACTGATGGAGGGACTCACATCAATTCTATTGCATGCAATTGCCTCCCCGAATGTATGGCGCATTTACAATTGATTACACACGCTGTGTATATTCCCGACAGGAGAGAACTTCCGTTCCGGCCAGGTGCACTTCACACAGCCGAACCCTCTCTAACAACCCTATGTGTTTTACGATGGAAAGAACTGCCACAGACTTAGCCTGCGGCTCCCTCCATCTCAGCCCCGGTCTACCCCTGTGCTGCTGGAACCCTTGCTGTGTTGGGGAACACAGGACGGTTCAGGTGGACACCAACACGACCTCACGGAGGGCAGTGGCGTGTCACTGGTAGCTACTCCCACACCTGGATGGCTTGCCATCACGTAACTCCACCTGGGACCTGGAAATTACAGAACGATAGCCCATCAGGGTCAGGGCCAGGGAGGAGCAAGCGAGGTGCCGGGGGCTCACCACTTAAAGGGGTGCTCATTCTCAGGGTCAAGCAAATGCAACGTTGGCCCCCTTCAGTCTTGCTTCCGTGGTGTCTCCCTTCCCTCACCCTAGACCTGGCTCTGTGTCCACTAAACCCTAAGGCAAAGCCTCCCTAACTTCCCTTTCCCTGGCGGATCCCTAAAATAAGCATGGCCACTTCAAAGCCTCTCAGTTTGAGGGGAAGTTAGCGTGGAAAGAAACAGTGGACTTAACTGATGATGACTAAGCCATATTATTTTGCAAAATTTACAAAAACATAACCATATATTCACATTGCTAGGGTCCCCAGGGCCTTGGAAGGGGTTCTTTGCAGGTGAGGGGCTCTGATTCAGCAGCTTCTGATAAACCCACCCACCTCTGCATTGGGACCACTGTGGTACTTCCAAGTCTGCGTTTATCCTCAGGGCTTATCTTTGCTTTCCGGACATTAGGAGCTTAGATTCTGGACAGGGACTATTTGGGTCTGGATCCTGGCACCGCCACTCACTAGCTTGTGGAACTGGAGCATCTTACCTAATAGCTCTGTGTCTCGGATTTTCTCACCTTACACCCACAGCACGGGTTTAAGCAATGTCGACATTAGAGGAACCAGTGCGTGCAGAGTGCTTCCAATTGCCTGGCACATACTAAAAGCTCGATATTTATTAGCTATTGTCATTTGTATTATTAATCGCAGTATTAGTATTGGTGTTCACGGTGTGTGCCTCTTCTCACCCACCGGAACCGCCCCTCCCCCGCCCAAGGAGACCTTGGGTCCCATCTAGGCCCAGAGAGGTGTCCCTGTTTTCTGAATGGACTGTTGCCTACATATAAGAGGAGGCAGATGGGAAGTCGTCCAACAGAAATGGACTTTTTTCTTTCCGGATCATATTGTCACTACATTGCATTTAGGTCAATGGAGGAATTGGGGCCATAAAAAAATGTGCCGTTTTATGGCCTGGGAAAGAGAAAGTCAAATATGCATGAACAATGGACTTGTCATCCTTTGCTCCCAAATGAAAAAGAATACATTATTTTAGAAGAAGAAAAATCACACGATGACTTTTTTAAAAAAAAATTACACGATGGACTTTTTTTTTTTTAGTTGCTTGTTAATTTTGTCTCCTTCAGACCACATGTTCCCACCAGACACTGAGTTCATTTCCCGACTCCCACCTTGGTTGGAGCGCTGTGGCCCGTGAGGGGCTCCGCAGCACAGGCTCCGATAAAGAAGCGGAGGTGGGGGTGAGTGGGGCGAGTGGGACAAGTGGAGGAGGTACCGAGAGGAACCTCAAGCTTCCCGCCCACGTGGGCGCAGTGAGGCCGAACCACCCGGGTCAGTCCAGAGGTGGTGTCGCTCCTGCGTGCAGGGGAGGAGAAACCTGCCCTTGGACAGCGCGGCTCCTTCAAGCGCCGCACCCCGGAGCAGTATTCGCAGGGTGGAGTCGGTCCCGGGAGCGAGTGTTCCGGGTCCCACGAGCCAGCGCCCGCGGTCCCCGCCTGCCAGGCACGGCACCGCCTCCTGAGCGGGTGCAGGCGCCCGGCGCGCAGGCTGGGGGCGCTGTGGCCTCGGCGCGGGGACTGAGCCTGCGAGCCGGACCCGCCTCCTTCCCCTCCCCGCCCGCCCCCCACGCGTCGTGTCGCCGGAAAGCCGGGAGGAGACAGAGCTTTCAGGCTCCACAGTGCTCGGCCCGCAGTCCTCCGATCGCGCGGTGCAGAGCCGGGTGGCGACGCCGGAGCACAGACAGCGACCCTCCCCGGCCGCCTTTGTCTGGGAGCCGAGCGGCCTGGAACCGCGGCTTTTGGGGGCCGGGGACGAGCCCGCAGCGGTCGGTGACAGCTCCTCCCTCCCGGAGGGCTCCGGGACGGAGGGGCGGTTGCGCCGGGCCCTGCTCGCCCGCGCCTGCACATCCAAGAGCTCGGACCGATGCCCCCACAGCAGGGGGACCCCGCATTCCCCGGCCGCTGCGAGGCGCCGCCTGTGCCGCCCCGCCGGGAGCGCGGGGGGCGTGGGGGGCGCGGGCCCGGGGCGCCTGGGGGCCGGGGGCGCGCGGGCGGCGCGGAAGGGCGCGGCATCAAGTGCGTGCTGGTCGGCGACGGCGCGGTGGGCAAGACCAGCCTGGTGGTGAGCTACACCACCAACGGCTACCCTACCGAGTACATCCCCACCGCCTTCGACAACTTCTCGGGTGAGCCGGCCCGGGGGGCGGGGGCTGGCGGGGAGGGCTCGGGGCTGCCGTCCGTGGACGCGGTGCTGACCGACCCGTTGCAGAGAAGAGGGAGGGCGGCGCGAGGGTCGCGAGGACGCCAGGGGGCTGCAGAACCGCGGGCCCGGCTCCAGCTGGGAATCGGACCAAGTGCCGAGTGCGGGACAACCCCCGAGCCTCGGGGGCCGGGCAAGCGTGGAAAGAATGGAGAACCCCAAAACCAGAGCCCGAGGAGGGGGTGGGAACGGGAGTCAGAACCTGAGCCAAAGAAAAAGGGCAGAGAGAGGATCAAACAGGTCGAGTGCAGGCTGCCTGGTCAGTTTGCTTCGTCGAGAAAGTTGCGTCAGGTCGACGTCCGCTGGCGCGGCTGCTGAGTTTCACAAGGAAGGTGACGCGCAGGTGCCATTACCTGTGGCCTTTCGTGTCAGTTCCTTTCCTGTACACGACTCCTTTCGAAAGGGCTTCTCCACGTTAAAGAGCCGCGGAGACAGCGAAAAATAGTTGATCTAGTGAAAATAGTACCATCGGCCCTGGAGAAGGCGTAGGTTCGGATTAAGCCTGGAGAGGGAACCTGATTTCTGTCTTCAGAGCCCCCCTCCGCTGCCCGAGTGCCCCCACTTCCGCTGCCTCCGTTGGCTGTTTCTGATTCTCAGTAGCCTTGACTCTCTCCTCAAGCTATTTGCAGCTCTTGTTTCTGGGGTGCTATTTCATTTGGTTTGGTGGACACAAAGATAAAGAAATCCTTTATCTTAATTTTTCAGGTCTTTTTGAAATTTATGAAAAAGTTGAAATCCACAGAATCTAGTCTCTCTCTCTCTCTCTCTCTCTCTCTCTCTCTCTCTCTCTGGGGAATGCTATTGGATCTCTCAGAAAGTCATAACATCAAGGACTTGCTTTCTTCCATGTCAAAGTTACCTAGATAAGCTATGCTATGCTAATGGGTTTCCCACCTAAATACCATTGTTTTCTTACTTTTTTTTTTTTTGTTCCACTGACTAGTATAGATATGCATAAACAATCTAGAAAGTTATATTGAAACAAAACTGACTTTAATTCCAAGCCTAGCCCCATGCAGGTCCCTCCCCAAAGACCCCCCTCCCGCTGGAAAGATGGGCATGCTTTCTTTCTCTTCCCCTTCCTTTTCTTCATCCCCTCTTGGAGCGGACAGGGGGTGATAAGCAGTGCCCTCGTTTATAAACAGGACAGTGCAGGCAGCTAGTGTTTGCACATGTTCTCAAAACAAGCTACAGTTTTATGATAAACCTTGAAGTCTCAGCCTGTTTCCCAAGGGAAAACAATCGTTTGTGAGGTTTTCCACTGATTTAAAGCTGAAAGGTTGGTTCCCACTTACCACCTCCTTCCCCTCCCCGGGGTTGTTTTTAGGTCTTTTGAAACCAGTGTGACAGGAAGATAAATCTTCTGAACCGGGAGGCAAACCCAGGCCCTTCTGGGGCCCATCAAAGGCTCGGGGATTTGCTGCCTCATCAGTAGCAGTGGGGGGAATCGTCAGTCCTGAAGAGGGGTTTACAAAAGTGCCTTGCAGACCTCCTTGTGTTACGCCAGTCTCTACCTCCCCAGAATAGGAGCCAGAGGGTTTTGGGTGCGAAGGGTGGTGCAGGCTAAAACTATTACTCTTCGGAGAATGGTGAAGAGACACACCCCTGACCATGGTTTTGGCCTTGTTTTTAAGCTGTGGTGTCTGTGGATGGGCGGCCGGTGAGACTCCAGCTCTGTGACACTGCAGGACAGGTCAGTATCACCTCACTGTGCACTGCTGGGAAAGGGGAGGGCCTTGGAAAGGTCCCCAGAGCACCTTCTTCAATAACTGGGTAGTTCTGCAGCCCGAGGAGGTGGCCCCGCCACGGGCCCCTCTCTCCCAGGCTGGGGTGGGGGAAGCTGCCCAACACTAATAAAATGGGGTGTGGCCAGCTTGGCAGGGGCAGGAAAGTAGGTCAAGAACAGTTCTTATCTCGCAAGAGTTTCTGATCTTATTTACTTTCTGGTTTTCATTAAAAACTATCAATGATGCTTTGTAATCATTTCTCAAAGTAAGTTGGTAATACCTTATACTCAGTTTATGAAAGGTCAGCAAGACAGATGTTTAAGACATTTACTCAAGAAAAAGAGGGAGCTTATGTCAGTAAGTGTTACCAGTCCCCTTCCTGCGCTGTGGTTTGACTCGCAGGGGCTGCTGCTGCCTGGCCCTTGAAGCAGAGATGCGGTGGTCAGAGCCATCCTGAGCTGCCCGAATGACTGAGCTGGCCCTTAGTCTCTCGCACAATGAATACTTTATTCTTGTTTGGAGGGCCAGGCACTTGGACCAGGCAGCCAGGGAGTGACAGGGAAGACATGGGTGTGAAGACCCCCTTGGGGCACTCCCAAGAGCCCCAGGGCCTGTCATCAGCCAGCACCTCCCACCCCCACAGCACGGAGTTCAAGTCACCGAAGTCTCTGTTCTCTGTGGAATCCAGCTGCCATCTCTTGAGTTTGCCTAAGTGACACTGTCGGTGATCACAAGTGCTTGAGAGCCAGGACTTGCTGGAGTTAGGGAAAGTGCCGGGGGCTGCTTTGTAGGCAGGTAACTTGCCTGCCTCACTTTCCGGGGTGCTGTCCCATGACCATTAGCTTTTGAGAAGTTGGCTTGGCATGTGCCCCGAGCCTCAGCCAAGCCAGGGCTGCCATGCTGAGCCCCGACCGACTCTAGGGCAGCCAATTCAGAGCTTTATTTCTCAAACCTCAAGGCAACACATCCTGGGCAGCCTGGCTGCGCAGCCGAATGCCTTGGCGGTGGCCACAGCATCCTGAGTGGTCACCCAGCCTCCCTTGTTATGGCCTTACCCCACCCCCGGAGCATGGCAGCTTCCCCTTCACCAGGAGCAGAAATAAACCAATAAATCGCGACCTCCCCACTGAAGCAAGAAGAGGCAACTTAATGGCCTGGGAATAAACTGGGAGATAGAAAAACACAAGAAACTAAAAAGCATGGCTATCAGGGGCCCTTTCAGGGCGGAGCAAGCAGCGCTGTGCACACCCAGCCCATCACCTGTGATGTGCTGGTTCTCCTGGGCAGGCATTCACACCTGGTGTCTGCACATTGTCTGGCACGCAGTAGGGCGTGATCACCAGGAATGAATGCAGCGCTAGGTTCTGAGGACGCAGACTTAGTCATCGGCCTGCCCCCCAACACGCCGTCTGTAGGGAAGACAAACCAGTTCGTGGAACTTGTGGAAGAACTCGGAGAAGTTACATAAACAGGAAAGCAACGTTGGCTTGAGGTGCAGGACAGGTGGATCCAGGGGGAAAACCTCGGAGCAGCTGTGAAAAAGGAATAGGGCTTTTACCAGGAACAAAAGAAAAAACACTTTGTAGAAATGATCCCGAATTTTCAAGGAAGAGTGATTTTTTTTTCTTATCATGGGCTGTTTAAAAGTCAGAGAAATGTGAGAATCATTTTAGAAATATTTTCATTAAAGATGTTTATATTTAAGGATTAGAGTTTGGGTGCTAAGGGGGTAAGCTTTGGTTTATTTGGAATTAATTTTTCTCATCTCCCAGCAATGTTGTCATTGGGATTTAGTATATTTCTTGCCTGATATGCTGGTTAGCAAAGTATCCCCAGCTGTGTAATGAGTGAGGCTACTATCTAAAGGTTTGTGGAAAACCAGCTCTAAAAACACCCTATGAAAAATTACACAGCTCGGAAGGCAGCGGCTATTTTCTTCCTGCTCCCAAGTATCAATTAGTATTGGTTTTGACGATCAGCAAAGCTGGCCATCGTCCTTTTCTGACTCCTCACTCCAGAGCTGATAAAACTACCTTTTAAGGGACTTGATTTGACTCCAGCTATATTGACTTAGTGTTGACTCAGCCAATGGAACTCCCGTCCTCCAGGCAGTCCTCCCGATAGCCTCGTGGTTTACAGTGACTCAAGCCGTCTCCACGTCCACCTGCAGCAGAACGTGAGCGCAGGCAGCATAACCTGGGGCCCCAGTGCGGGTTTCATAGAGAAGCTCAGAGCAAGGACACAGCTCCACTGGCTGGATAAATCACTAACGTTGCTTCTTGCACCTTTGGGCGTTATTGTGAGGGAGAGTGAGTGAGTCTGTAAGATGCTAAAAGGAGTGTTTAGTGCTGCACTCAATAGTCTTACCAAGTGAAAATTGATCAGAGACTGAGCACTATGAGAAATCTGTCTTTGGTATGAGAGAAAGGGGTATCGCCCTAATAAGACTATTTCATTGTAGCGTTGCCATTAGGAGCTGAAAATTCTTCAGCCTTTTGACTCCATGAGGCACTTGGGAGAATCTTTATACTAAAAAAAATAATAATAAAAAACCAGACTGCAGCTTGGCTGACACTACTCCCCCACTGCCTGCCTGCCTGCCCCCGAACCAGATCCTCCCCGCAGACCTGGCCGAGGCATGCAGATGCTGGGGCCGGAAGGTACATAGCTGTTGGTCTCACTGCACACGTGTGTGTTTATTTCAGCAAATATCGGAGGTTTCTGGTCGGGCAGTGAGCAGGAGGGCTTAATTTTGCTTTGCTTCCCGAACCCCTTAGAATCTGAAGAGGTCCGTGCAGCCCGATTTCCAAAGCCCTGTCTGAAGGCCCGGCCCCTGGGCTTGCCTTTCTTTTTATTGGTAATGCAACCCCAGATTCCAGCCCGGCCAAGGGTGACTGCCCCCCAACAGTGCAGTGCAGCTGCCCTCGGGAGCTGACCTCACCCCGGGCTCAGTTTTATGCTCCTTCCTTTGAGGCCCCGGAGAACAGAGAGGCATTTCATGACTAGGGCTGCCGAGCCGGGCTGTCGTCTACCTGGTGGAGTTTCTGTGTTTATTCCTTCAGCACAAAGTCGGCACTAAGAAACCCAAGTCATTCTTTTCTGACTCTTGCTTCTGGAAGACTGACGAGGGGCAGTGGTGTTCTGAAACGTCACAGTCACTCCTGATCATGTCAGCCGATCGACTTTAATGTTGTCGGGTGGCGGCTGCGCCGCAGTGGAAGTATCAAGCCTCAGAGGAAGAACGTGTGTTCCAATAGGACACACCCAGGTTTCCTTCATGCCTAGAAAAAATTGGATGCAGAGTAATGTGCACACGCACCGTAGTTTGTAAATAATCGGAGCATACCCTGCACTTGCCCTTGCCACTGGGAAATTACCTGCCACATCACACCTGAGGATCGTTGGTACCCACAGATAGAAACTTTAAGTAAGAATGGGATGATGTAAATATTTTCCTACAAGAGAGTCGAGTGAAGGCTTTCAGTTAGCTGAATATAGTACCACTGGGGGCTATTGTTAGATATGAAAATACCCTGATGGACACACTTGCAGATTTTGTACATCGGGCAGCGTGGGCCCCACTTAGGCGAGCACAGCAGGGTCCTTTCTAAGACACGGGCTCTTCTTTCCATAACCAGTGGGTTTTCTATTACCTGCCAGACCTTTTCACAAAAAACATAAGCTGCTCCTTTTGCCGATGAGATGCATTTTTAAGATGCCTTTGGGTGCTTTGGTTGCAGGATGAGTTCGACAGACTCAGGCCTCTCTGCTACACCAACACGGACATCTTCCTGCTGTGCTTCAGTGTGGTCAGCCCCTCCTCCTTCCAGAACGTCACGGAGAAATGGGTGCCCGAGATCCGGCGCCACTGCCCCAAAGCCCCCATCATCCTCGTTGGGACTCAGTCGGATCTCAGAGAGGATGTCAAAGTCCTCATTGAGTTGGACAAGTGCAAAGAGAAACCCGTGCCCGAGGAAGGGGCGAAGTTGTGTGCTGAGGAGATCAAAGCCGCCTCCTACATCGAGTGCTCGGCCTTGACTCAGAAAAACCTCAAAGAGGTCTTTGACGCGGCCATCGTCGCTGGCATTCAGTACTCGGACACACAGCAACAGCCAAAGAAGTCCAAAAGCAGGACTCCGGACAAAGTGAAAAACCTCTCCAAGTCCTGGTGGAAGAAGTATTGCTGTTTCGTATGATGCTGGCAGGGACCCAGAGAGACTTTTCAGATGACATCGATATTAGGAGCTATATTAGCTTCAAGGACGCCTTTGACGGGGTGCAACCTGTTTAGAGAACCTGTGTGGGTATCCCAGGGGGGCCTCTCCGTGTATGTATTCTTTCTCGCCTTTGATTTTTCTGGTTGTTTGTCTGAGCTTAGGGAGGAGACTCTTATGCAACGTATTTTTGAAGTAAGTTAAGCATTTTTCATAATGTCGGAAATTCAGAGCTCTAGACCTTTGGATTTGATTTATATCTACTAGGAGAAACACCTCAAATCTGGGTGCGAAGAATGAAATTTTGCCACATGATCACGTACAGAATACAATGGTCTAGTTAACTGTCCCTTGATCAAGGGCCAACTATTGGGAGAACCACTCTTAGGTTTGAAACTCCACACTTTTTATTCTTTTTGTATTTTTTAAGGAACAAAAATCAGAAAAAAATGAGAGACCTCTGCCTACAAAACCTCAAACCAGTCACTATGTTAATATTCGGTTGCTGAAGATTTTAAAATAACCAACACAACCAACCCACTAACTCTATAGCACTGTGTAGACCAAAAAGAAAACATTGGTTAGTGGGATTTTTCCATTCTGAGACCATTTCTGTCGATGATGCTGTATAAATATAGCCCGTACCTCATGTGGACTAAAGCAAGTGGTAGCCAGTAGCAGATACATTTTCTTTAGGGAGTGATTCATCTCGGAATCAAAATTGATGTTAGCAGTTAGTCCACGCCCACCGCATCGCCCCAGCGTTAGGGAGCACCTGTCCGAATTGTTTCCAAACTTTCATACTTAAGCTGTCCCTTCTGCAGGGGTGTGAGCCTTCTTGTAAAGCCTGCAGCTAACATTTGTGGGATATAGGATGCACCTTTTTCTTTAAGTAGCCCAAACGTACTTGCACACACACACACACACACAAGTACATGCATATGGGTGTATTTGCTGCCGATTCAGACGTCCAGACAGTGAATGGGGAAAGGCATGGCCACAAATGCAGATCGAGGGGCCCGCAGCTTCCTCTTTTGGTCGACACTTTTTGGAACAGATTTCTTTTTTATCATACCCTGTGACTTTCAGGGTATCTGAACACATTTTTGAGACCATCGTAAAACTAAACATGAGAACGTCTCTCAGAACCTGTTTTAAAATCTGTGAAAACAACCAGTTAAACCCCCAGTCTGTCGCAGTGGGTCAGAGGGGTCAGGGTGTCTGCTGCGGCCCCCAAGCGGGGTGCGTGCAGGGGCCGCAGCTCCTGCCTGTGCTGCGTCCTCACTTGGACGCAGTCAGAAGACCATGTATTTGTGAGACATCCACATTCTTCAAGGAGGCAGTTTTTAGGCTTAATCTTCTGAACAATGAAATTGCCACACCACCGGTGTACTTCTGAGATACCAAAAGGGAGCCTAACCCGTTGAATCGTAGTGCCAAGCAGTGGGTGAAGCAGATTTACCAAAACCAACCTAGTGACAAATCTCCGTAGAGCCAGCAGACAGAAGAGTTTACCTGTGGGCCTTGTGTTGTGTTTTATGTTAACAAAAAAAGCCAACTTGTGTTTTTCCATAGAAAAAAGTAAAAGATTAGGTTACACTTTTAGGCTAGGGGCTTCTTTTATTTCTGTTAGTAAATAAAAGTAACTAATTTCTTTGTTTAAAAATGCAAATACATAGTCTGTTCATTCTTATCTGCCCTTCCATACACTGACAGCACCCATAAGCCCCTAAAGCGTTTAGTTATCACCAGAGTGAATACAACGTCTGTATTTGTGGAAGTGCCCCGAAAGGACCTGAGGAGATGCACTCTGAACTCACGTGCCCGGCTGCCCATCTGTGGGGAGCCACCCGCCCAGGCTAGGCTCGGGCTGCCCCAGTGTGCGGAGGTAGTTACTTGACTGATAAGTCGTTTTAAACAGGATTTTCTATTTAAGCAAATGTCAGGGGGTCCAACGCAAATTCATTTCGAAGACAGAACACGAAAC